>VZTL01003552.1:31004-46686 GCA_013400535.1 Scopus umbretta | reverse complement strand
TTTTTTTTTTTTTAATTAGAAGGGGAGGGAAATCCCACATGCTTTGCACGCTCTCCGGATACCTCTCTGTTTGTTTGCCTTTCCCAAATCTCCCCCATCCCATCACCCCATCCCCGGGGAGCCCCTGGCATCCCCGCATCTCCCTGCCATGGTCGCCTGGTCCCACCTGCGGGCGGCTGGGATGGGCAGGCAGAGCTCTCCACCCAGACAGTAATTAAGCTGCGATTTTATGGCTCTGCCACCAGCCACTCACTCCCTGCATTCCTTTCCCGTGAGGTCTCTGGCCTCAACCGGGTGGATTGAAGGGTGGATGCGAAATCCCCCGGAGGGTCTCGCCTATTGGGGCTGGTCTCTGCCTTCAGCCCGAGGGCTCTTGGCGTGTCACACCGGGCGGTATGAATAGGCGGCTGGCTAATCCAAATTCCATTAGGCATCGTTAAGATGTTCCTTTCCTGTATTTAAAGCGCTTGGATTTGTGCCTTGGCCTTTTGTGTGCGCAGCACCATGTGAGAAGCGATTCTGCAGGGCAAACCCTGGAGAGGAGCAGGGCCGAGACATGGGAGAGGGACGCTGCCCGGTTACCTGGTCCACCGGGCGCGCGGTCCAGATTGTCAAGACGCATCCCGTGGTGCTGGGACCAGGCTGTGGAGGACTACAAAAATTCCCAAACTGCATTCCCAGCCCTGTGACCTCAGCAATTTCCTCCAAACTGAACCAGGAATTTACTTTCTAAAGGACTTCTGGGAGGAGAAGCGATTCACCTGGGCAGTCTGGCAGCTGATTTGTCTGCCTTTTGGCCATGCCATTCGGGTGAATTGGAGAGGAGTTTCTCTTCACTTGCCGAGGCATCGCTAAGTAATGCCTCTGGATTTATTGCCAGGTGTTTGACATGGACCCTCTTCACAACAACAACAACAAAAAAAAGGCTTAAAACGGGTTTATAAGGAAAAAGTGATAAGTCACTCGCATATCTGCTTTTAAATGTCGGTGGCTCTGCAGTCCTCAGGCCCTGCAGTTCTTCAGTAAAAGCAGTTTGTTGGTTGCATTTGCATGTGTATTGGCTAGAAAGCTAGCAGAAGACTTTGGAAGGTGCTCTCCGTCGGTCAAGGTCTCAAAGCTGACGTGGTATTTTAGCACAGTGACGATATCTGAAGTGCGCTGCTGCAGGGACTGGACCAAAGCCCTTGGCTATCCTCTAGGTTTTCACAGAATTGGCCAAACCATGGGAATGGGAGGTTGTGTTCACCTTGATTTTTCTTTTTTGCAAGTGGGGAAACTGAGGCACAGAGGTCCTGCAGGGAGCCTGGGGCAGCTGCTGGTTCCTTGCCTGCTTTGCAGCCATCAGGATGTTCTCCTCTTGCTGTGGCTGTCAGGCTGTGACTCCTGTCCCCTTGTTTGGGTGGCATCAGGGTGAATTTGGGTCAGCATGGCTTCGCTGGCGCAGTTGTGTCTCACCTGTGAGCAGCCATGGAGCCATCCACGATGCCCCCTGCTCTGATATGTGTTCATTCAACAGATTCCATTGCCAAAAATTAGTCAGTGCATTCTCCTGTCCAAGGTTTTGATTGTCCAGGCTCATGAGTGGAATGCACAGAAGGTACTGCAGGGATGAGGGTGCACGGGGAGCAGAGGCTTTGCATTTCCTCTAGCTGCTGAAGGACTTGGGGGAAAGTTGGATCAAGAGCAAGTGCCTAATAGGGTGGGTACAAGGTGAGCTGGAGAATTAATGGCCGCTCATGTTGTGCTTTCTCCTCCCCCTCATAGCCTGTGGGCCGCAGCTTGCCAATTCCCCCACTGTGATAGTGATGGTTGGCCTCCCAGCCCGGGGGAAGACCTACACCTCCAAGAAGCTGACTCGCTACCTCAACTGGATTGGTGTCCCAACAAAAGGTGAGGCTTTCACTGGCTGCCTGGTGAAAGCACGAAGTCTGGGTACCTTGGAAGATGGTCAAGGAGCTTAGTCCCTTGGGGAGTGGAAGGTGGTGGGGGATCTTTCCAAGATCCCATGGGCCAAATATTCGTGTCATCCCATCGCTTCTGCTGCAGCCCAGGTTCTCCTTCACTTTGAAGACGAAGGGGTGTCCCTGAGCCTTTTGCTCTAAGGGTGTCTTTTCTTAGCCCATTGCTAGAAAGCATTATTTGAGTCGAGCTGTGCTGACGCCCGCTCCTGGTTTTGATGGTCTTTGCCTTTCCCACACAGTTTTCAACGTGGGGGAGTATCGCCGTGAGGCAGTGAAGCATTACAGCTCCTATGACTTCTTCCGCCCTGACAACGAGGAGGCCATGAAAGTCAGGAGGTAAGTGTGGGTGCTGCATCTGTACTCATACCCATCTCCCAAATGGGTGGTGAAGCCCATGGCTGGCAGCTGGGTTGCCCGGCTTGTTTTAGGGGGTGACGGACAGAAAAGCTGGGCTCTAGCTTGACATCTCCTTGCCTGCCTAAGGAGGCCCTGACTTGGGTGCCATGAGCTGAAAACTGAAGCTGTCGGGGCTTGGTAGCTTCAGGGTTACCAACACATCCTCCATGAGTGGTACCCTGAATTCACCTTCAGGCTCAAGGATGTAGGGTATGAGGTCTGCCATGAGGTTTGGCCTTTGCTTCTTCATCTACCATTGACTCTACTGTGAAGATCATCACTCTACTTGGCACACGTGGCTCTTGTGTTTTTTGGCAGACTGAGGGTGCCTTTCCTAAATGTCCCTGGGAGGTGGCGGGGGGGGAGTGGTGAGGAGGAGCCGCAAAGCCTGCCTTTCTTTGTGGAGGTCTGTGTACTGGCTGCCACAAGCATCTCTGAGGAGATTGGGACCACCCATCTCTTGCCTCTTTTGCAGGCAATGTGCCCTGGCTGCCTTGAGGGATGTCAAACTGTACCTGGCGGAGGAGGCTGGCCAGATTGCGGTAAGCTCAGAGATGTGCTCCGTGGGGTTTGGCAGCAGTCCTGGTCCCGAAGGCACTGCGCCCTGTGCAGTTTACTCTGCAGTTCCTTCTCTGAGGAATGGCTCAGTGGGGAACCAGATGCTCTTAGTGCTAATCAAAATCTTTGCTTTTAAAGGTTTTTGACGCCACCAATACCACACGGGAGAGGAGAGGGATGATCCTAAACTTTGCCAAAGAAAATGGGTTCAAGGTTGGTACCATCGGGCTGCAGCCTGTATTGCGTAGTCCACATTAGTGTACTGTTGCCTTATCTTCTTTCACTAACGTGTCCTTACCATGCTCCTGTGTAAGGGAGATGTCACTGCTGAGTTTCACATTTTTTTAATCAAACCCTTCCCTCATTCCCAGTACCAAGCCCTGGAAAAAGAAAGGATGGGAGTGGGGCAGAGGGAGAGCACTCTGGTCAAGCAGGGAGGAGGTTGGGTTGAGCAAGGAGCTGGCTGAATGTTACAAACCTTATTGGTGGCTTTAGGTTGAGCTTTGCTTTGCTTCACAGGTGTTCTTCATTGAATCTGTCTGCAATGATCCCACAGTAGTTGCCACCAATGTTATGGTAAGTGTGGAAGTGTCTTGCTTTTGTTTTCCCTTGTGTAGGCTTTCCCACCTGCGCCTGGCTGGTTTCTTACCTGAACATCTTGCCAGAGTTGGTTGAGGATTAGGAGGTTTTTATCCTTTTATGATCTATTTGTCCTGGGATGAGAAAGGATCTTTTGTCTCCTAGGACCCAGGGGCCACCTGGAAGTAGTGAAAATAACAGTTGTTGCAGCCTTTCCCCAATTCCCTTCCATGCTTTCTGCATTTCTGTTGACTCTAACTTGATGTTGTGGTTTAACCCTGATTGGCAACCAAGCACCACGCAGCCGCTCGCTCACCCTCCCCCTACCCCAGTGGAATGGGGGAGAGAATCAGGGAGGGAAAAAAAAAAACCAAACCCTAAAACCCATGGGTTGAGATAAAGGCAGTTTAATAGGACAGCAGAGAAAGAGAAAAAAATAATAACAACAACAGAATATACAAAACAAGTGATATACAACGCAATTGCTCACCACCCGATGCCCAGCCTGCCCCCAAGCAGTAATCACCCCCTCCCCTGGCCAACTCCCCCAGTTTCTATACTGAGCTTGACATCAGGTGGTATGGAATAGCCCTGATGGCTAATTGGGATCAGCTGTCCTGCCTGCATTCCCTCCCAGCTTCTTGTGCACCTGGCAGAGCATGGGAAGCTGAAAAGTCCTTGACTGGTGTAAACAGCTGAAACCAGGACACTTGATATCACAGAAAGAAATGTATTCAGGATGCTATTTAGAGTAGTTCAGGCAGAACTTAGTCCATGAGAGCTCTGGATATTCACATTGCTCGCTTCTAGCATCTTTCAGTCCAGTAGCTTGTAGCAAATAATGCACAGAAAGGGGTTGAATGTTGTCATCCTGCTGCCTAAGATGGTGGACAGCCAGGTTGACCTCTACCTCCTGGGAACTTTATTCGCTCAAAAGGCCCAGGACAAACATCTTACCTAAGCTTATACACCTTTTATCCTCAGCTTGAACTGTTTAAACCTGATACATTTCTTTAGCCATAAAAACCCCTCAGTTTTCCCACTGTGTTGGGTGGTGAGGTGCTACCCCAGCTCCTGGGAGAACAGGAGCAGACTGATACACATCTATACCAGTTGTGCAATGGTTTGTACCAGATTTTCTCACCTTGTGCTTAGTTTTGGGTCTAGTTTGCTGCTTTTCTGCCTTCTCATAAGTGATGGCTGCAAAGTGGCTCAGCCAATAGCTGGATCTTGGCAGGACTTTGAAGTTTGAGATTAGTATGGTCTGGCTTGGAAAGCTTCCTAACGTCTCCTTGCGGTGTGTTGGGTTTTTTTCCCCCTGTCGCAGGAAGTAAAATTGTCCAGCCCTGATTACCGGGACTGTAATTCGACTGATGCCATGGAGGACTTCATGAAGAGGATCAATTGTTACCAGGCCAGCTACCAGCCGCTTGACCCTGATGACTATGACCGGTAAGAGACTTTGCTGACTTCTGAACTGGCTTGAATGCCTTTCCTCTCCCAGGAGAGGAGTAATGAAGTATGGAGCTGTATTTCACTTTGTCTTCAAATGCATGACTGTGCTAGAATAATGTACTGCCAAGCCTCATAGTCAATTTGGCTTCTTCCTTGAAAATGCTGGTTTTTCTCCAGCTCTGTGCCAGGGAACTGGGCACTGAAACCTTCCCAGGCTCTTCTGGGCTCAGATACGCTCGTTCTGCAGGTCCAAATACAAAGGTTTTGGAAAAGCAGTTTGAGTGTTTCTGAGATGCTTTTGTCAGTAAAGGAAGGGACTGCCTGAAGAGGCTCAAACCACAACACTGAGCAAGCCCTGTAGTTCCCACCTAGTTGTGTGCCCTTGGAAGAACTTCGTTGTCCTGCATGACCATGCAGGCACCTCCCAGCCTTTCCACTGCTCACAGAGACGTCCATGTGCCCTGAGCGGATAATCCCAGTCCTGCCGAGCCCTGTCCTGGGGACGAACATGCTCCCTGCTAGTCTTGTTTAATCCTCTTTACTGCTGCAATGAGGAATGGTGATTACGCTGGTGTTACTTAGCTCTCCATGAATCGCTGTTACCTGTTGGCTTCCTGTTGAAAATAGCCCACAGGAAATCCTTTTAACTGGGTGATTATGTTGACTGAGATACCCCACAAGGCTGTTTTTCAAGAGTGGTGTTTCTTTCCCCACTGGCAACCCCCTCATTCTTGCTGTGCTTTCTCTAGGGAGCTTTCTCTCATCAAAGTCATTGATGTTGGCCAGCGGTTCCTGGTCAACAGGGTTCAGGATCACATCCAGAGCAGGATCGTTTACTACCTGATGAACATCCATGTCCAGCCCCGCACCATTTATCTCTGTCGGCATGGCGAGAGCGAGTTCAACCTTAAGGGGAAGATTGGAGGTGACTCGGGCCTCTCCAACAGGGGCAAGAAGGTAAAGGGGAAGGGAATATTCCCCTGTGGCTTCTGCGAGTGATTTGGCTGCAGCAGATGCTATGCACTGGGTTAAGTGTATGCTTGATGACAGCTGGGGTCCTCAGAGGATCCATCTATAGGGCTAGTTAAATTTGTGCTCAGGCACGGCCTTAGAGCAAGACTTCCCAGGCATCAGCGTTGCCTGTAGGCTTGCATGTAGTTAGGTGTTAACAGAGGTTGGGCTGTAGAAGTCTCTAGGAGGGAAGGGTATGAGTATCTTCACTGAGTTGTTTCGAGCCTTGGGCAGCAGGCAGGGAGGGATGCAGTCCTTACTGCTGCCACCCTTCCGTAAGGATAGCCAACTCTGAGGGTTCCTTTGGATTGCTCGCTACTTGATTCTTCAAAGACATGGTCAAGTACACTGCTTCAGGGAGGGTTAATAGCTGTTTTGGCTTGCCAGGGGCATTCTGAAGTGCAAATGGAGTCATTTGAGGTGTGACTATTATCAAGAACTACAGGATACTTCGATTTAGCTCTCAGACAGATAAGCAGAGCTGTGGTTAAGGGTGGTCAGGGATCTTCCACAGCATTGTAGGAGAGCCCATGTTGTGGTGCTGTTTCTTGGATGCTGATGTTGTTCCTTGATCACATTAGGTTGCTGCTTTCTCCTCTGCTTTCGCTCTGTTCTCATATCCCTTATAGCTTTTGGGGATTCATGCATGTGTGGCTGCCCTTCACCTCAGAGCAGAAGGCTAATACTTCTGCCTATGAAAGGCAAAAGTGGTCCTGGAGAAGGCAGCATTTACTGGGAAGCCAGGAAGAAGCCCCACTGGGAAGCTGTGGATCAGGAATCAACTTCTTTTTTTATGTCCCACAGTTTGCACTGGCACTGAACAAGTTTGTTGAGGAGCAGAACCTGAAGGACCTCAAAGTCTGGACCAGCCAACTAAAGAGGACAATCCAAACGGCAGAAGCTCTCCAGCTGCCCTATGAGCAGTGGAAGGCACTCAATGAAATCGATGCTGTAAGTATCTTTGATTGCAGTGGGAATAGCTGGATCAAGCTGGCTGCTGCTTGGCAGAGAGGGTGATGGCACCGGCCTTTTCACTTTTGCCTAAGTCTCACCTTTCGTGGGGAGATTTTCCTTCTGTGGAAAAGGGTGGTACTTCTGCTGCAGTATTTAAAAATTGGCTTCTGATCTTAGCTGTACCTTATGCAGATGCTTCAAAATGTTGGCTTGAATGGGCAGATTAAAATTATTTTTTTTTTTCCTTGGAACTGCTCTGTAGCTGACCACTCCGAGGGTTATAGACAGTTGCGTTGGAGAAGGTTTTTGCATGTTGGGTGTGCTGATTCTTTTCGACTTTAGCATGTCCAGTAACTTCATGGGTGTCCTGTTCTGGCAGGGTGTGTGTGAAGAAATGACGTATGAAGAAATCAGGGAGCAGCATCCAGAGGAATTTGCTTTACGTGATCAGGATAAATATTACTACCGCTATCCTTCTGGGGAGGTAGGTCTGCAAGGAGACCTTCAGAGATGTGACTTTTATTTTCAAATGGCCTTCTTGTCTTCATGCTGTCCTCTACACTCGGAGCAGGGGAGCAGCAAGTGCTCCAAGGAACTGGAATTGGGACAGGTCAAGGCTCATATTTACCTTTGGCATTGAGCTCTTGTGAAATCGTGGTATGTGAAGTTCTCATTAAGAAATGTATCACTTAACAAACAGTCCCACCACTGACTTTACAGCAAATTAACGGGAAGGGGGCTCTGGATGTTTCGAGTCCAACCTCCTCCATTACCTCCACCCAAAGTGTTGTGCTGCCCCAAATTCCTTTTCTTTCTCTTTCAAAGAAGTAATTTCTTCCCCTGCTCTCAGTATTGTTCTCTAGGGGTTGATGTTGATATCTCTGTTCCTGGCAATCTGCCTTCAGGGTGTGGCACAATGAGGTGGGAATTGACATCAGTTCTGGGTGATACTTTAGGTTGTGAATGGGGCTTTTTATCTCCAAATGAAAAGTTGCATCCATAGACATTTGGGAAGAACGCTTGGAGGCATCCTCATGACAGTGTGCCTAACAGGAGAATGTTTGGGGATGTCTGACACTGACTCTGGGTGTCTGGTGTCTCCTCTGGCTGCCTGTCGTGGTTCTTTATTAAGTCCTTCAAAACCCTGGGGATTTTCACGTTGCTCCAGACTTTTCAGAACTTAGAAATCCTGTAGAAAATCAAATTTTAAGATGATAGAGAGACACTAAGCTCAAAGGCCCTGTACAGTTGTTGCTTACCTTAAACTCTCCAGGACTGTAACTGAGATGTAAATGGCTTCTTTCTCTTCTGACCAGAAGAAGCAGCTGTGTTCTAGAATAGCCTGAAGATGAGGATTTGTTGAACTTTGCTTGTTTTTAGCAGCGATTTTGTTTGTTTAGTCAGAGACATGAAGTCGATAGATGTACCAAGACAAGGACCATTGTTTCTTGTGAGGTGCTCATTTTCTTGATTCTATGCCATATCTCCCTTTACTTCTTCTGTCTCAGTCTTACCAAGATCTGGTGCAGCGCCTAGAGCCAGTCATCATGGAGCTGGAGAGACAAGAGAACGTCCTTGTGATCTGTCACCAGGCTGTCATGCGCTGCCTCCTGGCATACTTTCTGGACAAGAGTGCAGGTGAGCTCCCTGTCCCTGGGAAGAGGATTGATCCTGCTGGAGGAGGGATGATAGATGGAGCTCTGAGTTGATGGGAGATGTGTTCAGGTCCATGTGGGGCCTGGAGCGTGCATCTCTTTGGTGTGGGGTGGCCTTAGCTGTTGATGAAGATGTCCAAGACTGCTTTTGGTGAGGGGATGGGATAATCCTCCTGCTTTGCTTTCTCCGCAGATGAAATGCCCTACCTGAAATGTCCTCTTCACACAGTGTTGAAGCTGACCCCAGTGGCCTATGGTAAGTGGGGCCTTTCTACTAAACATGCCAAGGGGTTCGCTTTGTACCTCCTCCTGAATCCAAGCTGTCTCTGGGAGAAGAGCAAGGGTCTCCGGTGAAGCACTTCTTAGCATTCTGTGCCCGTTAGGTTTGCTGATGACCTGTCTGTGTCCTTGTGCTTCCTTCTGCAGGCTGCCGGGTGGAGTCCATCTCGCTGAACATCGAAGCTGTCAACACCCACAGGGAACGGCCAGAGGTGAGTGTTGCTTTTCTTCAGAGCCATCCCTTGATGTCCCCTTCCTTTCCCCTGCGGTCAGTCAGCAGTGAGGACGCCAGGGTTGGGCATGGGGCGATTGCTCAGCTAGAGGTTGAGAGTGCTGCTGGAGGACTGGAGCATCAGATGGGTTCTTGCTCTGCAAAGACGTGGCTGGTCAAAGATTTTCTGAGGGAAAGGACTGTTGCGTGTGCCCAGGACTCTGTTTGCCCAGATTAAAGCTGGCCCAGGGAAAGCTCTTCCCTGGTCTTTAACTTTCACCTGTGCAGTCATCCACTCACCTGAGCAGGAAACAGAGCCATGGATGGAGAAGGTGACTTCTCCCAGGTCTCCCAACTGGCTGACAGAGCCTAGGCTCAATGCCTTGCCCAACATCTCCTGCCTTTGTTGGTTTTTTTTGTTGTTGTTGTTTTGGTTTGTTTTTTTTCCTGGTGTGTCCACAGCTCTGTGTGGCTACTAGAGTGCCGTTCTGTAGGGTGGGAGGTGGTGGTGCTGGGCTGGGGGTGCTGCAGGGAGGAGACCCCTTGCATGGAGGAAAACTCCTGTAAAGTCAGGTCCATCTGCCCCGTGCTTCACTGGGAGCTTGGAGGCCAGATTAGGGGTTATGCCAGCTTGGTGTCGAGGGTAGGTGGCCACCCAAGGGGGACCCCAGGGACCCTGGCAGTGCCCATGTCCCAGCCGCTGGGACCTTTCCAACTTGTGCATAGTGGTGATGGAGCCTGGCTGGAAGTTGGATGGTCAGAGCTGTCCCCTTTTGGCCCACATCTCCCTTCCTTTGCTTCCTGACCTCAGCAGGCGGCAGCACCTTGAGCTGCTTCTCCCTCCCCGTGGCTGTAGGTGGGGAAGCCGGTCCTTCCCCCTGCTGTGGGGGCCACTGATGCCCTCCGCCACCCTTGCTGGGGATGCCAGGAGAGTTGTGGGCTGTGGGTAGGATAGAGCAAGGCACGTGCGAAGCGCTTGGGTTCCTCTGCTGGGCTGCGCGGGCTCTTGCCGCTCCATCCCACCTCGCTTGAGTTGGAGCTTGGCGTGGTGCCGACCCTCGCTGGCTGCTCTGTCCCCACTTCCCAAATCTTCCTGATCAGCCGGGGTTGGCTCGTCTTCCCGCTTCTTGCTTCACACCCCTCCCTGGGTCGGAGGGACCGGCTTCAAGGAGGAGACTGATGGGCACCTCTTTCTGTCTTGCAAAGTCATGGCTTTTGATTACCACTAATTATTTTAGCAATTTATATATTTACTTTTTTGTAAGCAGAGGCTCAGGTGAGGAGAAAGTCTGTCTTGTTTCTGAGTGCAGGCTCTTTTTGGTTTGGTGGCTTTTTTTTTTCCTCCCCTTCTTGGGAAATCGCACTGCGTTCTTGAACATTTTGCATTAGGGTTTTTTCGGTGTCCAGACCCTTTCAATGCATCCTTTGCATATCAACAGCGATTGTGGGGAAAAGTGGAGGCTGCTTTAAGATTTAAAAAAAAAAAAAAAATACAAAACAACCTGCTTTTTTTTTTCCCTTTATAACTGTCGCCTTCTTCCCTATTTTATTTTTTTATTTACTTTCTTTTTCCTTTGTCTCACTCTAATTTAGGAAGCAAAGAAGGGACCTAACCCGCTCATGAGACGTAATAGCGTTACCCCTCTAGCAAGCCCAGAGCCCACCAAAAAACCTCGCATCAACAGCTTTGAGGAGCATGTGGCTGTTTCTTCCGCCCTGCCAGGCTGTGTTCCTCAGGAAGTGCCCACGCAGCTGCCGGGACAAGTTAGTTGAACTATCTTTTTGTTTTGTTTTGTTTTTGTTCGGGGTTTTTTTTGTTGTTATTCTTGTTGGTTTACTGTTTGTTGTCCTTCTCCTGTCACTCCTGAAGCTGGAACAGCTTGCGCTTGTCACAACCTGTGCTGCTGTCTCCCAAGACACATCTTTCTCCCACGGCTGCTGTCTCTCCCTGCCTTGGGTTGGTTTTGGGAGCACCCAACAAAGGGTTGCTGTTGATCCTCTCTTGGGTTTTGAGAGCGTTGTAAACCCTCCAAAGCTCTAGCTGTGTTAATGTAGTGCCTTCACCATCTGGCATCGTGGTGTCAAAGCTCTGGGGAGCTGCGTCTTGAGTGGGCAGAACCAAAGGGCTTGTGCCTTCCCCCTCGATGCGCTCAGCTCTAGTGTAGACCTGGGCATTGCAATAAAGCAAATATTCTTGCACTTCCCTTGAGAAGGAGATGCCAGGACCCATCTTTGACTTGAGTGGTCTCCTCCTTCCTGGAGCAATAGGCAAAACAGACCAAAAATGAGTAGAAACATCTTGGCATGGTGAACCTGGTTGCCTTCTGCAGCCCTGGGTGAAACCCCGTGGGTAGCTGCTGTGGTGCTCAGGTGTCCTCTCTTTCAGCCACCCATGAAGGGATGTAGAAAGAGAGACCTTGCTGCACACATCTCCAGGAACAAACCCCCCCTCCCTGTGCTTCTTAAGGAGCTGGGGTTGTACTGGAGAAGCAGCATAGATGTATAGGAGCCTTCCCATGAGCTGCCTGTTGGATCTTGCTGTCTCACTCAGCCCCTCTTCGTGTTGTCTGGTGTCCTCTCGCCCCTCCTCAGCCAGATCCCGGGCAGGTTAGGAAGGTGCTGTGCTCCTCCAACCACCCTGCTTGATGGCCACTCTGCATGAGCCTTCCCACCCTAGCAGGCACCGAGTGGGGCAGCTCGGTCTGTCTCTCGGCTTTCAGGGCTCTGCTTGGGCTGGTTGAGTCTTGCAACAAACCCTCTGCCAGTTTCAGGTTTGGAAGCTCTTGCGGCCATTCCGTGTCCTCTGCCCAGTCTCGCGCGGCGTTACTGACACCTCTTTCCGTTCTCTCTGTCTCTCTGCAGCCTTTACTAGGGAAGGCATGCCTGTAAGTACCTTCTTGCATCTTATTGCCCCTTTCCCCCCTTTCCATGTCTCTTGCCATCCCACTGGTTGTTTTGTTGTTGCTGTGAAACCCGGCTGGAGCGTGGACTTCTTGGAATTAGTATTTCTCGGGGGGGGGGGAGGGGAGGGTAGGGGGGATTTGGGTGCATCTTAGGAAAGGTAAAGAGGAGACTATGGGTGCTGTCTTGTCCAACCCCTAGTATCCTAGCTTGATTAAATGTCCCAATTTTGTTGAGAAATTAAGCAAATTATCACTTGCCCTCTATCAGTGATGTCTAAATTCCCTGCCTCCTCCTCGGACAGTCACGGGATGGGAGATGCTGTTGGGTTTTCCTGGGGTTCTCTCCTCTGCCATAGCATGTTGTACTGTAGGAGACAGGACCCAGGTGGTCTGTCCTTCCCAGGGGCTCCGAGTTGTGTCTGTGAGTGATGGCACCAGACTGATCTCTGAGAAGGTTCTGACCTCAGGCCCAGGCAGGGTTTTTGTCACCTACACGGGAGCAGGAGCGTGTTTTCTGAAGCTGGGCTGATCCTGGGTCCTGCTATCTTCAGTCCTGCAAATCTGGATTTTGGGAACAGTCTGCCTGTATGCCTTGGGCAGAGTGGATGCAAGGATATTGTACTCTAGCTCTAGTAAGAAAGCAAGATGCCTTGAGCATTTATAATTATAGATAATCATAATTATAAATGATCTAATCACTCATTATTATACTATAATTATTAATTATAAATAATCTAATCACTAATTATAAATAATCAAGGCTTCAACAGTTTGGCTCAGTGCTGTTAGATCCTTGTGTAATGGGGACAGGACAGCTTCTGGTAAACTTGAAGCCTTTGGACTTCATTCATGCTACATCATTGAGTTGAGAGTGGCAGTTGTTGGAAGCTGTGCTTAAATGTCTTAAAGACCAGGGAGACTTTGGGGCTGAGCTGGGGCTGGGGTCATCTTTGCACCCCGTAGACTATTCAAATCAGCCTACCTGCATCCTGGTCCTGGTTCATTTTGTGGGCTGAAGATGGAGGAATCTGCTATAACATGGCAAGGCCTCAGCCCTGCTTGCACGTAGTAGCTGGTGAGCCTCATGTTTCTTCCCCCTTTAGAGTAAATGTTGAGAGCAGGGAAGTTAGGAAGGCCGCCCTTGACTTTGCTGGCCGATTGGTTGGGGAATAGCATCACACTCATGCTCCTGGGCAAATGCAGAGGTTGAGTTGCGCAGCACAGCCTGCATGTCTATGCTCCTTCCCTGGCTGCTCATGGGCACAAAAGCCCCTGACAAAGTGCCTGGTCTTCTTGAGTTGCTTTGAATGCCTTTTTGGTTTTATCCATCCCTCCATCCACCTTTTTCCCATCCATGTTGTGATTAAAAGCACTGCATGCCTCAGTGCTGGCTGGGACACTGAAAACATGTTCCAGTGTTGAGTCTGGGAGGTGGTCGTGTCAGGTTTTGCTAGGAGCTCCGCTGGAGCAGGCAGTGATGGTACCCATCCCAGCCGTAGGCTGGCAACAGCATGTTTAAAATCTCCAGCTGCTGGGAGCCTGCCTCCACCTACCAGTGTGGGACTTAAAGGTCACTTTTGAGGGAGTGAAGAAGACACACCAAACCAAAGACTTGGTGTCAGTACCTCTCTTGGAGGCTGTTGCCTCATGTGCATGCGTCTGGTCCTCACTATGTCCCACCACAACCCGTATGGGGTCAGGGGAGGTGGAAGGTACATCCTTTCCAATTTGCACCGGGGGACTTGGTTGGCAGTAGGCGCTTCATTGCATCCGCCCTTGCTATTGGGGTCTTGACCCCCATCCAGGAGGACCAGGGGACACCTGGAGAGGCTGGGGACACGTCTGTGTACCTCAGAGTCCTCCTGAATGTGGGATTGAGCCACTCTGGGGTCGTGGGACTACCTGGTGTGATGATTGCTTTTCCTTTTGCTTGGTTTGTGATCCGAAGTGCACTTTTTAATAACTACCTGATCCCCTCCCTTCTTCTCCCTTCACTTTTCATGCTTAAAGACGACCCGTTTGTCACTTTCTCAAAGTTTTCTCTTTACTAATATTTCCAAGGTAAATGGCTGTGGTGCATGTGGCTTTTCCTAACCCTCCTCCTGTCTTCTTAGATAACAGAGAGAACAGCTCAGCCTGCACTGCCTCGTAGCCTGGCCAAGATTCCTGGTGCTTGTAAGAGGCAGTTTAGGTAGTAAAAGCAAAAAGAAAAGAAAATGTTGAGAAACCTTCCTAGCTGTTTCCTAGTCCTTTTATCCCCACCCTGTTTCATGTACTTTTGTGAATTGGGAAACGTCCTTGTTGTGGTCATCTCCCCTTGGGTTTCTCCAGCAGATGCTCTCCTCCAGCCACCGCCCTTGGGGCTGGTCCTGCTTGTGTTATCTGGTTGTCTTTGGTTTTGTGGTCCTCGCTGTGTGCTGGTGGGTGCCCGTTGTCGCCACCCTGCACCAGGGCTGTGTCCAAAGCAGCTCTAGGGCCCATGAAAACCCATGGGGCGTCATCAGGGGAGCGGGTCCTCCTGCCGTACTGCCGCTGGCAGCTAGTGCCCATGCCGGCTCCTTGGCATAGCTGGCAAGAGCTGCATCTTCTTGGCAGTGCCAAGGATGGACAAACAGTGACCTCCTTGATAGGCAGGGGGGACACTGCCCACCCTCCAGGGGAGCAGAAGAGAGATGTTGGGCTCCTTGAATGAAGACCATGGTCCCCTGTCACCTTGCCTTGCACGGACCAAAGAGCAGCTTCAGAAGTGCAGGCCGGGTGGAGTGGGAGGTTTGTCTTCTTTTTAGGGATATGTCTGCCAAATTCCCACCCTGTAGTTAAAGCCAGGCAATGCTCGAGGGCAGGGGTGTGGGTAGCAAGTCAGCGCATTGCCCCCACCTCTCCCCTTGGGTGGACAGTGTCCTCTCCTTTGTGGTGGATGCTTTCGTAGTGACCCGTGCCGTGGCTTTCTGTTATTCCCCTGTCCCCTTCTGAATGTGCACGTAGAAGATGCTGCGAGGATGGTGTCCAACACACCCCCCCAACCCTGGTCCTTCCCCTCTCGTTGCAGAACATGAACAACTCGCAGAAGCCGTTGTGACTCCGTTGGCGCTGTCGCGAGGCCACCGGCGACGCCAGCTTCCCATCCCATCGCCATTTCCGAAGCTTGCTTTATAAACCGGTCTCCTCTGTCCGCAGCGAGGTCGACCCTCGGCTGTTTCTACCTGCGCCCGTTCATCTGCAAACCGCTCTGCTGAAGGGGGGAGAGATGCGGGAGAGCGGAGGAGAGGACCCAAGCTCCCCAGGGTCACCACCAGAGCTTTAGGTTGCAGCATTTGCTCTCCTCTCCGGCGTCCTGTTAGGTCGTAGCAAGCTGTAAAGTGCTTCTAGCGCACAGGAGTTTAATTTTCCTCTGCAAGCGGTTTTGATCTCCTTTTGTATAGACCATTGGTACCCATCTGTTTCTAGGTGGGCTGTATATATGTGGATGGTGCGGGGTTAGCAGAGAAATAGAGGGGTGAGGGGGGAGCAAAGGGGTTTTGCATTTTATTTTTTTCATTAGTACTATTAATTACTTTTCAAGGAAGCCCGTAACACGCTGTGCTGCAGACCTTTACCCACGCCACAGCCTGTCGCACACGCACAGCACGGCTCACGCAGGCCTGCGAGCACCAGGGAGGCAGTTGTGTGAAGTCCTTCACAGTGAGAACTGCTGGGTTTAGCAAAAAAAAAAAAAAAAAA
>VZTL01003552.1:0-30940 GCA_013400535.1 Scopus umbretta | reverse complement strand
CCCAAACCAGAACATTCTTTTTTTTCTTTTCTTTTCTTTAATCAATACACCTTAAAGGGGGTTTGCAGAGAATGTAGATCTTCTAAAACTGGTCGCGAGCTGCCTGTAGCATAGGGAGAGCCACACCGATGGTGGCTTGGATGATGCTTTCGTCTTGGGGAGCACCCGGGGATGCTCTGAGTTCCAGTGGGTGTCAATTTTGGGGGAGACCGAGGACCAGTTGAGGCGCTGTGCTGGTATTCATCTCCCCTTTCTTCTTCCTTGGAGGAAAATGGAGATGTTGGGGGAGGGAGGTGTCAGATCCCTGCCTCACTGCAGGACTTAGCAGGTGAACAGGCTGAGCTAGATGCATTTTGCAGACACGCAGGTCTCATGGAGGTGGCCAGAGGTCTGGCCGGGATGTGTGGCTGCAAAAAGTTACAAGAATGGACAGTTTTGTCTGTGTTCTCTTTTTTTCTGTTTATTTCATTTATATACATGCACACATATGTGTGTGTATATGTGTATACCTAGAAACCGCTTGGTTTTTGCACTTTATTTGTGGCAGGAGCATAACTATTTTATCTTTTCTTTCAAGTCATGCCCCTTAACAGGGGAAACCTGAATACAGGCAAATTTTTTTTTTTTTAAAATTTTATTTTGCATGCTGGAAAGCTGGGACTACAACAAAACAGTAGTTATGGCATTTGGGGAGGGGGAATGGGGTGAGGTCCTGACTCCATCAGCCAACTCCCAGTGGTTTGATACATGAGATCCCTTCTTGGCAGCCTGTGCTGGGCTGTGAGACAGTGGTTAAAAATGACAACCACTATCGCTTTGTGCAAAAGTCTGTGGATTTTGAATTATTTTTTTTTTTTAGGGTTTGGGGTTGGTTTTGTGGATTTGTTTGGTTGTTTTTTTCCTACTCCAATGTGCAGCATCTTCTCCAGCCCCATCTCATGCTTTTTGCCTGTACGGTTGAGCTGGAGGCAGGAGGTGAAGGCAGCCAAGCCCTCCTGCAGCGCTGGGCTGGGGGATCGGAGATGGACAACCCTTTGGTTTCATCCTTCCCATGGCTTTCCCCAACCCCCTGGGTAGGAAACAACATCCCTACAGATGGGAGCAGGAAGGTTTGGGGAGAAAATAGATTTTTTTTTTTTTTTTTTTGGTTGTTGTTGTGTGATTTGGAGGGGTTTTGGTCTGTTTTTCCTTTAGGAAAAGGCGAACCACAGTGCCTAGTGCTTCAGCCTCGTGCAGCCGAAGCGCGTGCTTGGAGCGGCACCGACGGCAGGAGGGGGCCGGGACCATGCTCTGTCCGTACCCGACCAGGGGAGAGACAGTCTTGGCAGTACCCTGCCTGTGTGAGCTTGTTCATATGTGTATTATATTCCTGTATAGATGAAACAGAACAATTCCCTGCCTCCCCCTCCCTTTGTGTTATTTTTTTATTAATTTTTTTTTTAATAACTGCATTAAAAGCAGACTTCTCCCTATGTGCGTGGTTGACGTCTGCCCTTTCGGTTTCTCTGACTTTGAGAATGTTTTGGGAAGGCAAGCCACTTGTCTTGTCAGCCTCCTTCCTGGGGAGTTTTATCTTTCTCCTCCTGCTACGAAAAGATAAGGCGACAAATGCAAACACGACGTCTGGCTGCCCTGTGATCAATCCTGTAAACGTGTAATTCTGCAGATGTTTTGGCATGTATTTGTGTGTGTATATACATATATATTTAAAAAATATATATATATATAAAATCAAACAGCAAAAAAACTTAATAACCCCAAACTTTCTTCCTTTGGGAATAGTAGTCATCTCTGTAGGTCCTACAAAAAGATGGAATTTGAACCTGGCATTTTTTCCAGCAAGGGGAAAATTGGTCTCTGAGCAGCAGGAGAGGTCCTCTCGTGCTGGAGGGGTTGGCAGCAGGTGGGATGGTGTCAGCCCCGTGCCATCACGCTGCCCCAGAAACTTGCTGCCCATCGTGTTCCGGGTAAGAGCCGAGGACTGGGCAGCGATGCTGCAGCCAAGGCGGGTGGGGAGAGGGGACTTCTTGAACCACACCAATGATTTCTCTCTGCACCCCCTTAAATTTTTTTTCCTTTTTTTTTTTTTTTTTCCCCCCTGATTTTGTTTTCCTTTGTGATACTTGAATTTATTTTTTTAATTTTTTTTGATAGCAAATCGCTCTATTTATTTAATGTATACTGCAAAGCTTGGAGAGAAGGGTAGTTACTTGGGATTTTTTTTTTTTATTTGTGGTATGTTAACAGTTCTGTATATACATCTGGAACAATTGCCTGATATAAAGCTGTGCCAGCTTAAAAACAGGGTATGCCTTTCAGAAATTTGTATATTTTGCAGTTGCTGGACCAATAAAGTATCTTGTTGAAATACAGATATGACCTGGTTCTTCTTTGTGTTGGAATTATGCTCTCGGGCCTGTTTTGTGTGCGGCTTGGTGGCCCCAGGGGTGACCATGTGCCATGCCGTCCTGCCTCCCGCATATGTTCCTGTGCCTTGTAAATCCCTCTGGAGCCCACAGTGGCTTTTCTGAGGATCATCTCCAGCAGAAACCATTTGGATCCTATGGCTAGACTTGTTTTTGGTTTTTTTTTTTTGTTGTTGCAGCAGTTTTAAGGTTTCTGTTACAGTGTATGAAGAGCTCATCAGTGGAGTTGAGGGTGTTATTCCTCCAACCAAGCATTGACATCTACTTAGGGCAAGCGAATGCCCCCCCCCAGGCTCTACCCACCACATCACTACTGAGTACAAGGGTGATGTGCTGGAGTATGTCCTGCCTAGATCTTCATCTAGGCTGCAAGTTAGGCAGGACTAGCTGTTTCTCAAACCTGCTATGCTTCTTGAAACCAAATACCTCCTTAAAATGATTTGGTGCTAAAAGAAGCCGAAGGGCTGGACAAGAGCTTCCTCTGAGATCATGGCTGTCTTTGCCCTGAAGGCAGGAAAACAGCAGATGCCGCTTGCAAGCAAAGTTGTAAAATTCCCTGCAAAGTTGGTTGTTTCTTTCCCACCCGTCCCTCCCCGACTCCAAAGAAAAAGAGAGGGAGAGGAGGCAGGGAAAGATGTAATTTGGACGCGATGGTCTGGAGCACGTCGTGGGGGGATGTTCCCCGTGTGGTTAGAGGCTCATTCCCCCTTGAGCAGTTGTGCTTCTGAAAGCTTGCTAGGAGCAAAAGGGGAAAACCAGCGTAGACCACTCCGTATTCAAGCCCGGCTCTGTGGTTTGCTGCTGCTGGCTGATGTGCAGCCCCTGCTCTGATCAACCCTGGCCTTTCAAAGCAGGTTGAGCCCTGCTTCGGGCTGGGGCTCGCCAAGATGCGCGGGGGCCGTCTGCCTTCTTCCGAGTGCTCTGTGTGACAGGACCCCCCATCGGGGAGAGGGGCCTCTGATTTTAAGCTTGACTGAGGCACCCGCAGTAATTTTTTTCTCGGCGTGCGTGCAGACATGCGAGGCTTTAGGGCGATGCTCATCCCTGCAAGCATCCGGCGGGCAGGGATGTGTCATGCTCCCTGGGCAAGCCACAAACCACAGTATATATGTATATTTTTTAAATGATTCTTTTTTTTTTTTTAATATCCAGCAACCTGGCCATCTCCTTGACCCAAGCAGAGACGAAACGCTCCTGCCTTATTTTAGGGCAGAGAGCGTAGCCTTGCAGAGTGTCCCGCAAGGACGTGGGGGCTTCGAGAACGCCGCCAGCTGCGGTGGGCTGAGATTACGTGTAGCCACAACAGCAGGGCTGCTCCCCTGCCTTCCCCGGGTGGGCAGGGGCTGTTTTGAAGTCGTGCTAACCTTGTCCTTGCGGGGGGAGCACGGGGGGGAAGGCTTTGCCTCCCGGAGCCTGGCTGCGGGTGCTGCTTTCAAGGCTGCTCTGCAAGAAAACACCCCCTCCGAAAAGCCTTTTCTCCTCTTTCTGTGTGCAGGGGGAACGAAGGGGTTTGTATCACGCCATCCATGCAGGAGAGCTGTGCAAGGGAGGAGGTTCATGGGCTAATGCCACCCCCGGCATCCTTTATTTTTCTTCCATGTGACGCATTTTGTAGCATCGCAGAGAGGAGACGTTCCTCGAGGCAGGGCGGCTTTAAAGGTTATATCTGACAACAGGAACATTTCCCTGCTCCCAGTCAAGTCCCATCTTCATTAAAAAAAGAATAAAACCCCAGCTCACTGCTGGCAAACAAGGCTGGAGAACTTGTGATTGCTAAAAAAATAAAAAAGGACAGACCAGTCACGCTGGCTGACTCAGCTCTGATTGATGGCTCAGGAATGTGTCTGATATGTGCAAAGGATTAAATAAACCATGGGCAAACCTTTATAATGCAACATGTTGGATGAAGCGCAGCCGGCACCCCGCTCACCTGCCTCCGGCTGGGGAGGGACTGCCATCACGCCATGAGGTTTGAGGGGGTTTCTTTTTTTTTTTTTTCCCCCACCTACAAGAAAAAAAAAAAAGAAAGAAATGAATATTTTGGGGGGGTTGCTTTGCAGAGGGAAATAACTTGCTGCTTGTGGCTCTAATGGGAATTATTTGCAACAGCTCCAGGTATCTAAATGCATTTGTGCAATTTTGCTACAACGAAGACATCCTGGGAAGGCATAGATTTCTACTGAAATATGGAAAATTTATTTTGCAGCTGTGCACAGCCCTGTGTAAATCACAGTCTCGCTGCTCTGTGCCTAAATCTTGCCAAGTGTCAGGGTCCCTTCCCCATCCCCAGGGTGGGCTCAGAGCCTGGGCTTCATTCGTGGCTGAGGGAAGGCTGCGTGGACGTGAATATTTGACCTTTGCCTTTCCCTTGCTGGACACAGCCACCCATGTCCTCTCTCCTCTCTGAGACTGAGGGATGTGATGGGGCAGCCCCAGGCTCCTCTCCTGGAGCTGCCCCCTCCCCGGGTGTGAAACGACCCTTTCCCATGAGCGGTCCGGCTCCATGTGGGTCCTGGGGGGGCACAAACTCACTCCCAGCAATTTCATGCCCCCCAGTAAAACCCTTCTGTTATAGCTCCTGCTGCGGGGACTAAGCCCTTCTCCTTCCACCTCACCCCTGTCCACTGAGGGTTTCCTTGGCCATGGCACCACACATGTCTGCCAGCCTCCCCAGTCAAGTGGGTAAGGGTCCCACACTGGTCCCGTCCTTCAGCTCACCTGCCTTTAAGGGAGTCACCACTAGCTGCTGGCTGCTCTTCTTCCCAACTGCCCATCATGGCATTGAGAGCCTCTTCCACCCCTGGCCATGCATGCCTTGGCTTTTCACCAGGCAATGTCCCACGGGCAGTAGATGGTAAGACCTACCATGCTGAAGTTCTGCTCTTTCAAAAAGCCACACACTTCAAGTGCTTCTGAAAACCTCTTTGAATTTAAAAGGTCGAGCAAAAGAAGACTCATCTAGAAGGAAAGAAAGGGGACAACAGCAGCCATGCCACCAACAACAGCCATCCAGTCTGCAGCTGGACCTACTCAGATTCTCCTAAGCCCTGTGAGTTGGTCCTGCTTGAGAAACATCCATCTGCAGCTCCCTTGTTACCCTACAGAGCAGACCACCACAAAGCATCCTCCCAGCCCTGCTTCCTGCCCTGTGCAGCAATGAGGAAGAGCCATCAGACACATTTGGAAACACATCTGCCTTTGAGCTGCTGCTTAGAAATAGCTGGCCAGAGACATATACCTTGTGACAGCCCCTTGCAACTTCCTGGCTAAATACACAGAGATTTGGTTTGGTTTTTTTTCTTTTTTTCCCGGACAGCAGGTCACTTGAGAAATCAGATTGTGTCATTTCCCCAGCCATGTGCTTTTTCTTTCTAATCTCTTTCCTTCTGGGATAACACCTGTGTGCCATTGATGATCTGGCCAGAGCTGCTGTTCTCTGCAGCCATGGCAGGACCCAGGGAAGACCTTAAAGATTTAGTCACATGGCTTCTGCTGGGAGTGCTTCTGGGAAGGAACTGGTTAGAAAAAGTGAATTGAAACTGAATCTAGTTGTCAGCAATGCTAGAAGAAATTACATCATGTGGACAGAAGAAGAGTGGTAAGAGTGAATACCAAAAGAGTTGACATACCCCCAAAATTCATATACAGTGCCTACATCCACAAAGTTGGCTTTATGTCTCATGTTCCCCTTGAAAGTACCCTGCTGCATCCTGCTGATCCTCTGTCCTGCTCCGTGGTCTACGCCCAGGACCTGCGCCTGGACTGGGGACCTCATGGCGGGGACCAGTCCTTGCTGCTGCTGGGGCCAGGCTGGGTTCTGTGCCCTGGGAAACCTTCATTGTAAGGTTTCCTCTGTGCTTTATTTGTGGTCTGATGCACCAGCCAACATGTGTCAGCATGAGACAGTCCACAGAGCAACAGAATACAAAGAAATAGGTCAGTGGTGTACTAAGTGTTGTCAGGCCTCAGATCTCCTGGTAGGCTCTCCCCTCATGACCCACCACTATCTCTTGAGGACCCAGCAGCTTCAACCCAACTAACGATGGGCTAAATACCTTGAGAGGTCTTCTTGAATGTTATCTCCCACGATCCTAAAGGAAATTTAATTTGCAACCTGATAAGACCATGATAAGACCATGACAAGGTTACTGAGTCTGGTGAGCTTCATGACAAGCGATCGCTGCTCGGGAACGGGCTGGGCATCGGTCGGCGGGTGGTGAGCAATTGCATTGGGCATCACTTGTTCTGTATTTTCTTTTATTATTATTATTATTATTACTATTATTATTATTTCCTTTTTCTCTGCTGTCCTATTAAACTGCCTTTATCTCAACCCACAGGTTTTAGTCTTTTTCAGTTCTCTTCCCCATCCCGCCAGGGAAGGGGGAGGGTGAGCGAGCAGCTGTGTGGGGCTTGGTTAGCGATCGGGGTTAAACCACAACAGTGATGAGACAATGTTCAGGATCACACAGGCTTCGTGAATTGCTTGTCCCTCTAGTACAAGGTACAGACTCTTCTATTGCATCCACTCCTAGTCAGACACCCAGCAAACTTTATTCAGTCTTTACTACCACAAGAGGTATCTGAGTGCCTTTTGTACGGAAATCAATGTTGGCAAAAATTTGTACCAACTGTTGGCCCAGTGCAGAAGTTAGAGAAGTGGATGGCAGTGGAGGCTGTGACTGAAAAGCACCGCTGAACCGGAGCTACGAAGGGAAACAGTAATTAAGACCTAAGAAATAATTACCATGCTGGAGGGCAGCTTGAGAACGAGCACTGCCCCAAATCCAGATACTTCTAGCTGCAGCTCAAACCCCACAATTAAGCTGTGATTTCGGTCATTATGAGGAGGTATTTCCAGAGCTGGGTCTCGCCTTTTGCTGCCTTTATCCACCAAAACAACTGACTCAGCATCAGCAGAGAGAAAACCCAGCATTTTGATAAATGTCATCCAAACCAGGCTGGAGAACCTATGTTAGTCTGCATTGGATGCCTCCGCCAAAGCTGGATGCCAACCTGTGGGCAGAGCTGCCTTTTCCTGATGAAAGAAGGCTTTCTGGCTAGTGGGGGATGTGGAGGTACCTAAAAATACTGATGTCCTCCTTTGGGTGCAGGAGTCCCACCATATGGCAGCACGGAGAAGCAAATGTCACCCTGCTTGTCTCTGATTCTTGGTCCATCTCTGCCCATTCATTACTCCAGGGCACTGATGCATCGGTACGAAAGGAGGGGGAGGAAGCTGTAGCTCTCATACGGGTACCTGGTTGCCCCGTCCACTCCATGCTGCAAGCACGCTGTCCTCGGGGGTGTCTCTACAGGCAAATCACACCATCGACCTAGTTTCAGGGTGATGGTACAAGTGCTAATGGCTGATTTCCTTCCTGGCTCTTCCACCAGTGATGCTGCAAGGACTGTGACTTACTCTGGCTGTTCCAGAGCTGCTCTTTTACCTTTCAGACAGTATTAATGTCACCCACTCCGATGGGTGACACCACCCTACCAACCAGGCTCCCTGACTCACTCACTCTTCTTTCTGCCCAGCCTTGATTCATCTGTGACAAGTGGCAGACGTGCTCTCCTGCCATGCATCCACCTTGCTCTTTCTAATTGCCCCATCCTTTAGCATTTGTTAAGCATTTGCAGCACCACGCGTTCACTTCTCGCTCGCTATTTTCTATGCAACGTGTAGGCATCTCCCAAGCCTGTCCTCCTTGCGCAGTACCCCAAGGCCACCTTTTATCCTTTGACAGACTACAGACGTCCTGCTCATTAACCCACAATATAATTGCTCAATCACTTCCAGCAGCTTCCTGTGCCCAGTTTCTGCTGTGTGGGTAGAAGGGTTAGATGTCAGGTTTTTTGCGGTCTGCACTGGTGGTTTTAACCTGCTGGAGAAAGGTAAGAGAAAAGACCTGGGAGTCATCCCCAGGGCAGGTTCTTGGAGGAGGAGTTTGCCCTTTCTACCTGAGATGTGCCCATCTACAGTGTCAGAGTCATGGCCACAAAAATCCCAATGCCTTTCCAGCCACCACTTTGATTTACCTTTTTAACATTTTCTCCAAGTTTTTCCTAAGAGGATATCATCTATTTGGGCACATTCTCAGTGACATTTTTGCACCATTACAGGCCCCGTTGGTGTGGATGAGCCCACTTTTTAGAAGCTACTTGGGGCAGGGAAGTTTATTTTCTTATTTGGCTGTAAATTACCCAGCAGGGACTGGGTGCTGTATAAGCAAGGCATAATAAAATAATAAAGCACTAATATTCACCATAATTAATTTGTAATAATGACTAGGTTGCCCTTCCAGACTTGCTAAACCAGTGTGCAGGATTATAGTGAGTATTTCTGAGCATGGCCATTGCACAG
Organism: Scopus umbretta; assembly: GCA_013400535.1. Classification (NCBI taxonomy): domain Eukaryota; kingdom Metazoa; phylum Chordata; class Aves; order Pelecaniformes; family Scopidae; genus Scopus; species Scopus umbretta. Next base: position 22,147 of record VZTL01003552.1, on the reverse strand, counting down.
AGACTAATTTCAAGCCTCTTCTTCTGGCATGTTTTTGCCCATGACTGGGTCTGTTGCAGAGGTGAGAAGTCCACCTGCATCCGTTACATAAAATCACTTGCAAGAGTCAGCAAACCCTGGAGAGAGATGGGACTGGGGGGAAAGTGAATTAAGTCAGAAGAGTTGTAATAAAGGGTTTGCAAGACTCATGGTTAAAGCTGCCTGAGACCCAAGGCTTTCAGTTTGACAGAGATCTTCTGGCAAAGGTAATGAAAATAAAAATATCTTCCTGTCCAAATGGGATGGAAGCCAATATTTTTCAAAATTGCCAAAGCTCCTTTCGACCCCATGAACCGACGTATCATTTTCCCTGTTTTGCTGAAGCCATTTTAAACAAAGTGTTGGCTTTTTTTTGACAAAACCTTCCTTTTCGGCAAAACACCACACTGGATTAACTTGCAGTAATGCTGGGGGAAGAAGCACCGCTGATGAAAGAGTGGCGGATGGCCCTTCATCACTCATGAAAGACAAAATGGGGGTTTCATGACCCCTATCTCGCACGATGCTGGACGCCCACCTCTCCCACACAACAGGTCACCCGCAGGCTCCCCTTGGGAGACCCAGCAGAGAGGAGCTACGGGCTCAGGAATGCACGCATGGCTCAGCGTGGTGTCTCTGGCATCGCGCTATCATCCCTTGAAATTCTCTTGGAAGCTATGTGAGCCGGATAGCCAGCAATGCCCCAGACAAGGAGAAAGGTTGGGAGAGGTAGGCTCAAATAAAAAGCCCACCTGTATGTCCTCGGTTTTAACTCGGGTGTTAATTACCTTCCTATCTGCTAAGCTGATCTGAGCGTGTCTGCGGCTGTCTGCTTCCTCCTGAAGCTGTTCCTAGCAAAGCTGCTGCTGTCTGTGTCCTGGCACGGCTGTTCTGAGGGCCAGGAAGGACGGGAGCGGTGCTGATTAAAGGCTGCAAGGATGTCAGCCAGCCTAGGAAGGCTCTGCCCGGGCTGTGAAGCCAATTTACCTGCAGTGATGCTGGCTCAGCGGTGCTGTGAGGGTTAGGCTAAGCCAGGCAATTGCACGTGTTGCGCAGCTGGGATTTGGCTGCCGGGCTGCCGTTGCAATAGCTCGGTCGTGTGTCTGAGCTTGTAATGTGAGTTTTGCAGCTTCTTTGGGAAGCTCTATTATTTTTTTTTTTTTCTCCACACATGTAGCCTGGGAGTTGGAAACCCTCTGGTATTTCCCAATGGCAGTGCAATGCATTGCACAATATTTCCCTTTCTGGTCGCGCTGGCGGGTTTTGTGCTGGTCTGGGTGGGAAGATTGGGCTTCATGGCTCGTCTTTGGTGGCACAGCCAGGGTTTTTGCAAAGCCTGGTGTTTGCCAAGAGTAGGCAGGACCCCACACAATCATAATGTCCAGCTCATCCACTGGCTGTGGGATTACAGGAGTTCTCATGTTTGTGCATCTCTTGTGGGTTATGGATCAAAGCCAGTGCAAGAAGAAATACAAGCAATAACTAATAAATACATACTGTCCAGGAAGTCGACATTTAAAGTGCTAATAAGCACAAGCAAATTTTCCATCCACTTCAAATGGGGCTGCATTTGCCTCTGTGCAAATGTCAGATGAACTATTAAGCAGCTGTTACAGCCCTCTGTTGTTTTGAAGAGGTGATTTGCGATAAACAGCTGAGGAACCCTTTGCTGGAAGCAGTCTGGGTCCAGTTTCGTAGGCGGGTGTTCAAACCCAGGCTGCGTGGGAGATCCACACTCGCAAGCAAATCACGTGCTTCAGTAGACAAATGCCGGAGGTCAAGGTACCTCTGGATGAGTAAACATTTGCTGCGAGGGCTTAGGAATAAATCCACTGAAGGAAACGGGCCTAATAGCTATTGCAGAATCAGGCCGTGTCTCCTCCGTTGAACCGGATATGTTTTTGATAGATCCCATGAGCTGCAGCTGAGCCGCTCTGGGTTATCATCACCTCCCCTTGCGGCAGATGAGACAAAGCACAGCACTGAAGCACTCATTGCAGAACAGATGTATTCCAGGGTGGAAATGCAGTAGCATCTTCTTTCAAGCAATTAATCAAGGGACCAAAGCAGATATGCACAAAAAGCAAATTAAATCATGGTGGATTGGTCATGCCTGCGGAAAATAAAACTGTCAAGGAGGTTGTTTCTTATGCTGGCTGGGATTATTTATGGCGGCGCTGTCTGTAGGAGCTCATCCGAGTAGGCAGGGAGCACAGCAGGGGCTGTGGCTGCTGGGAGAAATCAGCTGTGTTTAAGTACGGCTGGGAGCGTAGGCAAAGCCAGGCAGGATTCTTCTGGGTGAGCTTTTTTCAAGCTGAAAACATTGCTTTGTCGAAAATTGAAGCTTTCTGCAGCAACGTGCCAGGCTATGTTTATACTGGCAAATCAACAAGGTCAGGGCAAGGGCTGGAGCAGCGGCTGTGACCGTCCATGGTGTTTTGGTGTGTTCCCTCGTGTGGTGATGTTCTGGGCTAACGGGGACCCATGGTTGATGGGTGCAGGGGGTGACACTGCTCGGGAATGATTCCTGGATGCAGCCACACTATGCCAGCCACCCAGCTTGGGTATGCGCATCAGCTGGGGGGGTTCTCCTGTCCAAAGGCACTCTCCTAAAATAAATCAGAGTGCTCAAATTAGCTCCTTGTTTGAGGCACACTGAGTAAGACCTTGACTACGGGTGCAGTCTGTGGACCACAGGATTTTGTGGATTATACCTAGGGGGTCTGTGAACGTGGCTGAGGGCAGCAGCCTGCTGTCAGGAAGCCAGTGTCCCTCCGTGACAGGTGAACTGGAGAAGACTGGGAGCAGCTGGGTGAGGAGCAAAGAGAGGGCCACATGAGCATGATGCACACCATGGCCATGCCATGCACAGCCCTGGGAAAGTCCCAGTGCTCAGAGCGAAACTCCATCCCAACGGCCGCGTCCCCACCGCTTGCATGTGGAAGGGGAGAGCTGTGGGAAATCACCTGGTTCTTGGGGTTTTGGGGCAGAGGCAGAAAATAGTTTCACCCTCAGCTTCATGTCAGCTCTGGTTAGGCGGGAGGGCGGGTGAGCAGCACGGCTCCCCAGCTGGCAGTTTGCATATCTCCACGGGGGACCTCTCCTCTGGAGGTCATCACCCTGTGGAGCAAACCTGACAAACCTCCATTGCTAACCTTTCCTCTGTGGCCCCTCCATGCCTGAACAGCAGGCCCCAGCTAAAAGGCATGGCTGGGGTCATTGGACCCCTGAAAGTTGCCTGATGTGCTGGTCTCTGGGCCTGTAAGTGTGTAAATCACCCCAAGACAGGTCTGTCCCTTGGTGGATGGAAAAGTTGTATTATTATTATCTTTACGATTATTATTCTTGTCAAAATTTCTATTGTTATGTCTGGGAGTGGCATATGCTCATCCAAGCATCTCAGGAGCTGGAAGGTCAGAGAGGGATCCTGGGGATCTGGGAAAGGAAGTGGTAAATTGTCTCTTTTCTCATCCTCTGGGATCCCCAGGCACACTTTGCTGGTCCCTGGAGGTATAAATTCCTGCTGTAGCCTCTAGCAAGAGTCACGCGCCTGCCTGGATCTCCAGGAGTCTGAGTGACGGATGAACCTGTATGGGGAAGACATCGAAACCCAGGGTTTAGATGTGAAGCCTATCCCCAGGACATCTCCCAAAAGACAGCCAAGGTGGAAACACAACCTCCCTGCCTTCCAGAACCAACACCCCTCTTCAGCCTTCATGGTCCCGGTTATGAATTTTCTGCAATCCTGAGACCTGGCATTAAGCAAACCTGAGCAAACAGTGTTGCACGGGGCTCATCGACCTTGTGCTCTCACCTCACTCTGGTCACTACCTTCTCGTTTAGGATTTTCTGGGGGTGGGGGATTGCAGCAGAAGTTATGCCATCTAACGGGGCAGATGATGGACCAGTGGAGCCACGAAACACAGGGGAACCGGTAACTGGTGTCCAAACTCAGTATTTACCTAATCTTAACTTCTTGACTCTGTATTTATTACTGCTGATGCTTTGATTTACAACCTGTGCCTTGGCAGAAGTTTGCAGTCTCTTTTGCAGCTGGCGAGCAGGGTTTAATTGTCACATTGCCTAACTCTCCACCGGGTTGGAAAGAAGTTAGCAGCAGCCAGCCTAAGTGATAAGGCTGTTTGACTTCAGGTGCATTTTTTCTATTCGTTTCTAATAAAGCCTGTAGAAAGCATGTGGGTTTGGCTCCTCCCTTGAGGGAGAAACTCTGAAGGCAGACAGAGGCTTTGAGTACAGTGGTATTTAAAGCCGTGGGTAGTTAGTTTCCACCAGTAAATGCAGTCCTCACATGTGGTGAGTGGAAGAAGTGACTGAGATTTGCATCTCTGACTGGTTCTGGCTCCAGCTCTGAGGCGAGAAGCAGCACAGCTGCTTAAAATGAGAGAGCAGAGCCATGGCTGCAAGCATGGGGGAAGAGGGGAAGCAAGGGGGAGGATGTCACCACATGTCGCCGACAGCCGTTTCCAGTAATCAGTGCGAGCTGCACCGCTTAGGCAAAGCTCATGTTTAATTTACTGTCGGGCAGATGTTGGATAGCTCTGCCATTGCTTGGTCACAGGGCTTGAAGTCACCTTTTTCTTCTCCACTGTTGACCCAACAGAGGCAACCAACAACACTGATCTTATGCTCCATCTCTACATGTGATGTCCTGGTAAGAAGGTTTCTTCCAGTTAATTCACTTCTATTGCTGGTCTGGCAGAAATGCTGTCTTGGCCCTGGATGGTTGAGGACAGGCATTGCTGGATTTGATCCTACCAATGCCCCAAGCCTAAATTGCATGAGATGGGTGGTCAAGTGCTTTGAGTTACCTGCAACAGGGCTCCCAGCACAGCTCCTTCTGGCTTTGCTCAGCAGGCATGTTTCAGAGGTGCCAAACACCCTGACCTCACTGGCACCTCCAAGGACACCCATGGCTTGGGAAACTCAAGTCCTCAAGTCACTAAATTACAGGTGAGGTCAATTAAGTCATGAGGGCAATGCCTAGAGGCTGACCAAGAAGCAACCAATATTGCACCGGGCCTTGCACGGATGTGGAGCTGTAGATAGGCCCTTGCCATGCTGAATTAACAATCCAGAAGGTTTTATGCGGGGTCCAGGGGCTGTGCACTGGAAAGGCAGTGTGGGTGGGAGGGGAGGAGATGAGGAACCAAACCATGTCTGTTGTTTAGGTGCATAAATCTAGTCAATTCCTTGCCAGCTAGTGCTTGCTTTACAGAACATGCTGGGAACAGTGTTCATTAGTTATGCAAAGCTGCATGATTATGAAAATAAAGTCTCAGATAAGCCAAACTAGCCTGTCATGAGGTCCACGAAAAACAGAAAGCGTTCAGAGAGATGCAAAAACCGCCCTCTGCTTTGAGCGCTGAAGCTGGGAGAAATGGCATTGGTGCTAGTCCAGAACTCTACATCAAGTCCTATCTGATCTCCCAGACAATGCACCGGCTCCTTGTCTCCTCCTTCTCTTGCCCAAGGGATGTTTTGACTCCAGCACTGAGGCAAAGAGAAAGGCACATGTGACCTAAATCAGGTTTTACTTCTGCTCACATCCCTCCAGCTTGAGTAAACAGCAGAGGATGTGACTGAGAGCACATACAGTGCCTCATCAACGCCTCTTCTCTGCTTCAGGTTTTCTTCTCCCTTCCCCAGAGGTGAGTTTGACTCATGATGTATTTAGAGAGATGCTTCCCCTTTCCTCATGCTGCTCATTAAACCTCCCTGTTCAGCCAGTCCCCAGCCCACCTCTGCAGCTTTTCTAGTTACACCGAGTAGCTTCGTCTGACAGGACCCACCTCCCAAGCCAAACCCCACCGGAGGGCTGGGAAAGGATGGGAAAACCCCCCCTGGAGACTGACAAAACAAATAGAAAAAAGGCTCACTTGATCAGCCTGAGTGCCAGCCCCACCCTGGGGTGTGGAATAAACACTGGCAAGTATTTATTCATTGCCACTCAGCATCCAAATATTTGTTTCTCTTTGTCACATGGACAGGCACTCACATTCACACCGCCTGCCAGATGCCTTTGTTGGTAGCAAACCTGGGCACCCTGCCCGTGAGATTTATTATAAACATTTCTAGCATTTTCATGTCTAGATGCACAGGGATAATTCTTTTTGGATGTCTGAACTTCCACCTAAACACCCTTTATGGACCCACATTCTTCTATCCATTTATATTCATGCACTCACAAATGTTTACATATGGGTGTATATATGCATATGGATGGATGCATATATGTACACCTACCCACCCACATTCACCTACGCAGGCATACACGGTGCTGGAAATGATAATCTGGATGCCTTGGCATTAATGAATAAATCCGATGTTTGCAGAAGGGAATACGGCGTACGTGACGTAATTTTAATCTTTGCGTACACACATATACATCTTTTCTCCATCTGTCTAGTTCCAAACATGCCAGTATATAGGTGTGCTTAATACCACTATGTTCCTAAATGGGAATGTGGATGCACTAGGTTAAGACACACCACTTGTTATCTCGGCCAGAGTAAACGTCAGCAAAACCATTTAATTAAAAATTATATGCCTGTTGTATTTGGCTGAATCAATATGAAGCCGATGATGTCCTGATCATCTTGATGTAACTACCGAGAGAATGAAATGTCCATGTATGACTAAAGAGGAAAAGTTCCTGGTTGACCCCATGACCATTACAAGTGCTTCATCCACTGATACACTGAATTAAGCTGCAGGCAAAATGTGGAGGTGTGGCACCTGGGAGAAAAGCTTTCCGTAATGGTGAGCACACACAACATGTGCTAACTACCCTTTGATCTGTCCCTGCTTTATGGATATTAGGGGAAATTTTTGTAGGGCAAGTGAGTTTGAAATGTTGACCATGGCGTTTAGATAAGGGTGTTTAGTGAGAAGCTTAATTTCCTGCCTTAAATGGTCATGATGACCTGCGATGTGATGAATAACTGATAGAGGTCAGCGAATGGGCCCCAGGGGAAGGTTTTTTCAGTGTCTTCAAGGATGTAAAAGGGAAGGCATTTCTTAGCTATTCTGAGTACCTTACGGAGCTGGGATTTTATCCAGAAGTGATCCTTGGGGAGATTCTCCATTGCCCTGGTAAGACTCGTGGATTTGATTACTCAGAGAAGTGTTAAAGGCAACATGAAGATTCTTGTTCTGGCCCAAGTCTGGCTGCTCCTACACCCACAGGTACTTAAGGACGTGTTTTATCCTTATCAGTGACAATCTACTTTTATAATTTTTATGACAGTAATTTGCTAAGAAGACACAAGACTTTAGTGAGATGTCACACTGCAGCACCCGCAATACGCTTCAGTGATGGTGCTGCAGTTTACCTTTAAGAGGAAGGTGGGTGGTGTTTGGCTCCCAGTGAAAGCAGGCGGTGCCACACCAAATTTTGACATAGGTGACATAAATGTCCTTGTGCCATTGACTCCATTGACTGGATAGAGAGGTGGAGTCAGGCAGTTCTGGAGATCTACTCTGCTCTCTGTGCTTTTAAGACGGAGAGAAGGCACAGCTCATCTTAGTCACACCACAAAGCGGTTTAATATGATGCTCTGCCCGAAGTCACCCTTCCACTGCTCATTGCTGTGGGTGCCTGTAAATGTGCTTTTCTTCCACAGGCGTACCTACCCACCAGTGGAATAGACACAAATTTGCATTTTCAAACTAAGAAACCTGAGTGGTCCCAGAGCTAAGCACCATAGGGTATGGTGCTTCCCCAACCCCACCACGTGTGCATCACCTGTTACATGTCAGGCCAAAGGATTACCTTCCTCTACTTCTTTCCTGAAACTGTCATAAGAACAGGCAGGGAAGCCTAGGAGGTCAAGGCAGTCTTTTTCAGTCAGATGTGTCAAGTTCCACTTAAGATATGGCATGTTCTATCAGATAAGAGGAGGTATGATGGCTCCTGACCTGAATTCCCACAGCATGGGATGTTACAAGTTCCCAGAAGTCTCATGGTAACAGTGGCAGACAGTGGCTTGGAGCTGATTTGCAGCAATTTTGTGATTGGAGACACGCCTCTGAAGCTATAAATGTAATTGCATCTCTAGAGATTACTGGGATCAGAGAAAGAAGGCCATCAGCTGCTTTGTGATCATGCTGAACCCTCCAAATAGACTGGTAGTAAAGTCCATTGAGAAGGCATTATACATGGCTGCAGTCCAGAAACAGGGCTCTTCCGTGGTTTGCTGCAGTTTTCATACTCCAGGTTAGACCCTCTAAACATCATCCACAGCATGTGATCTCGCTTCTGGTGAGAGTAGTTCTGGACTTAGCACAAATCAACTCCTGCTCTGCACTGAACCCAAAGTGGCCTAGATTTCAGTGACAAGGTCCCCCTGTGTCCCTCAGTGTTGGTTTCACTGCAGAAGAGGAACAGAGGGGGTGAAGGCTTTTGGGGAAGCCCTACAAGGTGGGCATGGGTTCTTGGTCTTCAGCGCCATCTACTGCCATGCTAAGTCTTGGCTCCCTTGTCATCCCTCCAGGAAAGGGGTTTAGAGGATACTTTCGGGCTCATAGGAGGGGGATAATTAGATGCTATATGTATTGCCTTGCTGTTCCTATGGGCTGAGTACAAATTAAAAGACACGCCAGTGTCTGGAGACAAAAACCTGGTGCTATTTCCCTTACAAATTCATACGAAGGGCAAGAAAATACAAGTACTTGAGGACTGTAATCTGGCCACAAGCAAAAGCCAAGCAAAAGATAATAACTGGGAACTATGGTGCTGTTCTTTCTGATCTGCTTCTGCCTATAGGATGTTCTCCACTGTCAGCATAAAATTACAAAATGAAGTTTGAGTAGACCATTCATTGAAGGTTAGAAGGAAACACAGAGATAGAGTAGTTGTCGCTTTGGATTCATTGACTTGTCTGCGATCAGATAGAAAACATCCTTCACATTAAGCAGCAAAGAAATGTTAGATGAACATGTGATAGGACAGGTGTGGCTGAAGCAATGTATCTGTCTATGTCATGTTCTAATCTCAAGCAACTTGAAGCAAATCAGCTGAAATCAGTGAAGTTACACTAAATTTACAGCCCCTGTATTAAGCACAGAACTTGATTCTCCATGCTCTTCCCAGGTAGAAGAATATAGAGGTTCAGCAGCTCTGCCAGGCCTGGGAAAGATCTAACTTATGGAGCAGGACAGCAAGTCATCTCTAATGTGTCTCAGGATTTCGTCCATGCAAGAAAAGCCTTGACAACCAGCTGCAAAAACGATCTCTTCAGCTGTTTGGGAGCTGGTGCCATTCTAAGGCATTTTGTGGGGTATGTTCTTCCCCAGCACTCTCAGAGTAGTTGCAGTGGTTTGAAATACACATGTGCCTCTCTACCTGCTTGAGAGCCTGGTTATGAATTTTATAAAGTGAAGAGTCTGTCAAGTCTGTTCAACTTTGCTTCTCCTGCAGACGAAGCCAAAGGCCATGCAGGAGCTTCACCATTTTCCAGTCTTCAGCAGTCCACACTTTAGGCAAGGGGGAAGATGAACGACGTTGTGTAAGTGTTTTACATCCTCTGTAAAGCTATCCTAGGGCATTATAAGGGTTTCAACATAATGGAAATGATCAAGACTTGGGTATCTTCTGGATGGCCTCTGGGATGAGCGTGTCTAGGGCTCCAAAAAAAAACTTGTCATCAATCATCTTTTAGAAGAACTTGCCCTTATTTAGGGAGTACAAAGCCTCCAGGCACACAAATGACTGACCCCAGCTCAGCAACATTTTTTGCTCCTGTGTTTGCCAATGGCCAAGAAGCTAACATACATTTCTTTGCATTTAATTCTTCTGGTTAGTGAAACCATTATTAGGAACTGGGATTAGTCTGAGCTAATGAGAGGGACCATGGGATGGCTACAAGTCACCGTTTTGACAAAATGTGCGCATTCAACTTTAAATACTTCTCCTGTGATCCTTGAACAGGGCAGGGAATCCTACAGGTGGACTGGACTTCATCTAACATCTTGGTTGAGGGATTTGGGAACTGATCTCAGCATTCTCCCACACCAAACACTTTGCCTTCCCCAAGGTCTGATATGCTATCAGATCCTTTGGGACCTGGAAAAATAGAAGAAAGCAGCTTTTGAGGAACTTGTAACCCAAAAGCAGGGGAGATTTTGGAGAAGAAACAGAAAACTGGAGATTGACCTCTCTAAAACCAGTTTGCTTAGTGCCACCAAGAGTCACCTAGGAGTGCTTGTGGTCTGGGAGTTAAATACAACCTCAGGACCTCTTGCACGCTCTTCTGGTGAGGATTTGATCAGCCTGATTCAGCATTGTAAGGAAAGCGGTCGATATTAGAAACAATTGGGAGGTTCCCATTAATGAAGGGCCAGCACTTAGCCTGGCATAATTGCAACCTAAATGCTTCTGCTAAGCTCCAGCTGGTGTTGATTCATCACCAGCCTTCTGCTGCAGATGGCTGGGTAAATTAGGAGTCCTCTGTATGGCAACCTGTAGGCTTTTTCCAAGAAAAACAAACAAAAAAAATTAGTGTGGTTTCTGCAGGAATGAAACTCCAGTTTAAACACTGGCTTTGTCCCCCTCTACTGAAGAGCAGTCCCACTGACCACTTCTACAAAGGGCATGAGTAATAAGGACTTCTTTCAACCAGAGATAGCCTCCTGAAAAACTATGATTTTCATCAAATTCTTAGCAGCATCTCTTCTAGCTAATACGCTTGTTTTCCTCCTTCTGGCATGCTGAATGACAGGAGAAGGGTATGTTTGTGCAAACACACCCAAATTCCTAGTGGGCATCGCCCAGGTCTCCAGCTGAGAAATTTGACATGCAAAATGTGACCCTGATCACCTGCTGAATGCTCCAGGGATGACGTGTAGCAGTCAGCCTTCCTTGGACGGCTTGCAGGCATGTGATAAGATTAACACATGTTCTCACCCACTTTTGGTATCCTGGTGTTGTCAAACACTACATCTCTCTTTGGCAGTCCTGCACCATGGCATGCAGATAGCTGGGTTTCAGGTGTTCATGGTGACCTTACAGCGTCTCTCTGATCCTGGACATATCTATGTCTGAAAAGGATAGGTGTGGGGATGAATGATTTGACTTTCCAGTGCATCAATTTACCTAGATGCAAAATGGTGATAAGGAGTTCTTGGAGATCTTTGCAAACTGCATCATGTCTTGCTTATGTAGGAGTTAATTATTCTGATTATTATACCCTTTTTACTACCAGTGATTTAGCACAAAGGAATCTACCTGAGGTGATGGGACAAGAAACTTTTCATAATGCTCAATCAGATTTGTGCTAGTGCTCAATGGATTTGTGCTCTGTTCCTGAGCTTGTGGCTGTGATTCCTCTAAGACCTTGGCCAGGACACTTAAACATCTCTGTTTAATGTTTTTAATGGCTCACATTACCCCTATCTAAAACAGAATAATACTGGGCACTCTGGAGAGAGGATGAGTTAGTTGCTCACTGTAAGATGACTAGAGAAATCTTGAGTGACAGGGAATGAAAAAATGCTTCTAATTCTTATAATTTTATTCCTTGCAGCTTCAGCTTGCTGTCTCGGCATCCATGTTTTACTCTGGACATGCCTGTGATAGCAAGTTTGTATTTGGCTTACAACAACCAACATGAGCAAAAGGGATTTGTGCCTCTGGTAGAAAATGCTCCAAAGTCAGGGAAAATAGCCTGGACCACTCTGCCTTATTCTAAACACATAGTAATAGAGATTTTTAAACATACATGTATTAATAGGCTCTAACTTGCTGGACAATTGACTCTCTTTTCATGAATAGTCATGGCAATCACGTTCAGCTGACGTGGTCTCCAGGTCTGAGCTAAGGGTGCCTGTCATGTTGACTCTACCCACGGGTGTTTTCCAGAGGACATTTCTCCACATAGAAGTTGTTTCTCTTTTACTCTAACACAGCTTGAATTAGTCAGATTAATCTGACCATTTTCCCAGAGACACAGCCATTTTCAGACTTCTGGAGATAAGCATTTCCAAACAATGAGTTAAGAACAGCTAAAATTTCCCCTGTGGGAGAAAAGGGACATATTTAATCCATTTGCATCCACGACAAGTTCACCTCTTACACCTGCCCTTCATCCTTTGCTGTCAGTAGTGCTTTAGCAATTTTTTTAAATTTCCTTTTTATTTTTTTCTTTTGTTCAGGTTCTTGTCCATTCTCAGCTGATGTGTGGAAGAACCGTAAGAGTAACAAAGGAGCCTGAAGGACCGAACTTTGACTCAGTTTGCCAAGTATCTTTCACCCTGGCTTCAATGATGAGTTGAGGCAGAATTGCCTTTTCAGTCCCACTTACACATGGATCCTACGAAGACGTGACCGTTTGCATCTCTGTGAGGAATCACACCAAAATCACGGGGGATAAAGATGAGTCACATGCATGGCACAAAGTCATCCAACACAGAGAGTTTCCATTTTTTCTCACCAGTCACTGATGTTTAGAGCATGCTGACTTGATGCTTGAAACAACAGCGAATAAAACCAGTCTAGGGAGAGATGTGATGTTTAACTTGGCCAGAGCCTCCCAGGATTTCTAAATCATGTTAAGATCCTCGGATGAAAGACAGATTATAAGGGCAAGAATATCATTATTATCAGTTTAAATGCTGCCTTCCACGCACGTGAAGTAACAAGATCCCAAGGTCAGGGCAAAAGACACCTACATGCTATATGCAGCAGTGGAATTTGATCCTTGCTGCAGGGTGAGCTGCTAATTAGAGGGGGGACTTTGTACCTCCTCAATCAACATTTCCAGTCACAGGTTGCTTATAATAATTGAAAATGCAGTTTTAAAGCAAGCCTGGGATGAGAAGCCCGAGATTTAATTTCAAGAAGTTCTCAAAAACACAAAGCAAAAATAACACCATTCTTAGCAAATTAATCTCTTGGTGTGGGAGCTGGCCTGGACTGAGGCAGCTGCTGGATATTGGAAATTTTTGTGCTCACCTTTCAGGTGTTAATATAAAAATACTGAGTTGTTTTTCCTTTTTGTTTGTTTGTTTGTTTGTTTTCCTGGTTTGTTTTTTTGTGTGTGTGTGGGGGGTGTTGTTTGTTTGTTTGTTTGTTTTACTTTCTTTTCCTTCCACACTGGAAACTTAAAGACATAAAACCAGAAGTAAAACACTTTTGGTAGCTAAATATACTCAGTCCTGACTCACAGTCATGAAGCAAGAGTTCACTCTGGGCTGCATGTGAGAGCTCATTGCATGGGCTCAAGGACTACTGGAGCATCAATTCAGGAATGCCCTTAGCTACGAAGTCCTCCAATCCCACACTGCAGTTTCCTCTGGCTGCAACATTAACTAATAAAAGAGAAAAAAGCTACTTTACTTTGGTAAGGAGCACCACAGGGCCCTTCCCAGCAGGTGTAGAGGGGTTGTAAAATTCACCAGTGCAGCATTTCTGTATGTATATTCACCTGCTAATTGAGGCCTAGGGCACCCAGGTGCTGGTCACTGCCCCAAACCAGTTTTGCACACCAGAGCACTGGAGGATCTGGTGAGTGGTTATTGCAAAATGCTGTGCCGTGTGGTAAAACGGTCAGTGTGACAACCCCAGAAGAAAAAGAAAGGGAAAGAGGAAAGGCAACCCCTGCTTACAGTATGTCTTTCTTGTATCCTTGATCACAGGACTTGTCAGACTCATTGACTAGAAATGCTTAATCTTCAGGGGGAATAGTGATGTGAAATGAAACGGCCATCTGCCTCTGGTTCTTCCCGTTGAGCATTGCGCAAGACCTTGCAGGGGAAAACCAGGTTGTTTGGTCCCAGGCACCTCTGTGGTGAATGCACTGTCAATTTGAACTGAAAAGTGAAAGGTTGCAAAGCCCAAAGTTCTTCTCTCCTCTGTGTTGCTGTCCCCCATCGGTGCTCTGGAGTTGGTCCAGCTCCCCAGGCTTTGTGAAATCTCCTGGGGCTAAAGTTCAAGATGGCAGGCAGAGACAGCTCCTCTCCTGGAGATAACAACATGTGGAAGGATGATACCTTGACCTGGACCTTGTGNTTTTTTTCTGGTTCTCTCCCCATCCCGGTGGGGCAGGGGGAGGGTGAGCAAGTGGCTGTGTGGTGCTTGGTTGCCGATCGGTGTTAAACCACAACAGCACCTTATGCCTGCTATGAGAAGTCTTCTGTGAACCCCTGAGAGATAAAACCCTGGTGTGACTGTATGGCAATAGCAGGATGCTCCTTCTATGGGCCTACCATTCCCTTGGGCCCAGCAGAGCTCAGAAAGTAGGCTTTCCCTCCCCAATAGCTCCCTTCATCTTGGTGAGAACAACATTGAGAACAGAGCAGATCCTGCCCTTGTAAAACCATTCAGGCCCTGAGACCTCCATAGGAGCCCCACCAGGTGGGAATGTTGCTGGACGAAGCTCGTGTTCCTCCTGAGGAAGAGCAAACCTGTCATGTAGAGCAATTCAGTTCCAGTGGGAGACCTATTCAAGGATAACCACACTGGGTCATTGGGAATTCCAGCCCTGTAAAGCAGGGGGAAGCCTGGAGAAGGCGAGACATGCATCCAATGTGGATCCTGCAGTCTCCTGATGGTCTTGTTATTTCTACATAGCTGCCTTTGTCTGTCCAAGTGCTATAGGTTATTTTGCTTAAGAAAAGGACAAAACATAAATGAGGATGAGTCCACGAGACTTCCCTTTTTGGTTAGTGTCATCCAAAGAGCAAGGCTGGACTCTTCTTGGCTGACATTTAGACCATTGTGTGATGTAAATTCTTTTGGGACCATGTTGCCACTAAGCAGCTGACAAGGGCAACACCATGCAAGACAAATTACGAGACTCCTTTTCTCATATAATTGTGTACCATTTCTATCTAAAAGGAGAAGGAGATGATAACATTACCTACCGCAGTTCCAAAAGTAATGAGGCCTGGAAGGAGGAGTTGACAATCAGGCTCATGATTCATGCCTTGGGTGCAAGTTTCTGTCTGAATGCTCTGCCAATTAGTGCACACTTCCTGATCAATAGTGGGGTAATTATGAGATTAGGGTTAATGGGTCAGACTCATTGAAGGCTTCCTATTCTATGCTAATGTCAGATTAGCTGAGTTCTGCTGTCATTAGTTTTACCTTTCCAGGTTGCTGGCTACAAAGGAACAAGGGGCAGAAATGGCTTGTAATTACCTCTGGTTTGCACAGGAAGACTACTACACCGAGGTTTTTAGATGTGAGATGGGTGTCTAAGCTCCCTTCAGCCGAGGTCTAACCAGTGGAACCAATGGTGTCTAGAGAGAGATTCATCCTGCCCTGAAGGGGACAGCTGGGGTGGGATTCATTTGCCTAAATACAGCTGCCAAGTGCAAGGGTTGCCCTGGACATCCACACAGGGTTGGCTGACATACAAGCTAGTTCTGCTGGTCCCAGAAACAAGAAAGCACCCACAGGGACACTGATGAGCCTCCAGGGACCAAGGCAGTGCCAAGATAGTTTTGCTTCCATGACTATGCTTTGGCCCAAACTTTAGGCCTACTGAGATTTTTCAAATGACACTTGTCTCATGTCCATCAAATTCTTTGTTTCTCTGCTACATGGCAGGCAAAAAATGATTCTTCTGCAGGATTATTCCAGTGAGATGGTGTGAGGGGACCTGTTTTGTTATGGCAGGCTCTGTTCAAGTAGCAGCTTGGCTGAGAACAAGATATTCATTACACAGCTTTCAGTGTTCATATTTCCCTTGCAACAGGACCTGAACCAAACCTTGACATTGCTGTTCAGACAATGCCCTGACAACTTCAGTCATTTAAAGTAATTTTTCCTGTAGTTTTTAATGTTTAAAGAAGAGTGATTTAATCATGTCATATTATGCAGGTATCTTTTTCACACTTCAAGATTGTTTTCTGCCCTTTAAATTCAAAAAAATATTTGGTTGTCTTTAAAGGCTCAGACTTTTTCCAAGAGACACAGCCACGTTGTAACCTCTCTTCTAGGGTATTTGGAGCCAAACACTAAAAGAACCAACACACCTCGCAGTAAAATCTAACATCTGCCCATGAGGACATACAACACAGATGTGATTACTTTTAGGAACACAAAGAGTTTCTCATCCAGCACATCAAACAGCTGGATTCACCCTCCACTGCTCATACTTTAGTGCAGCAGGACTGGCTTTAACAGAGTTACTGCAGATAGCACGGCTCAGGCAAAATCCGATTTATTTGACAGCAGCGGTCCCATTAGTCATCCCCAAATAACCCAAATCTGACCACAGAAAAGGCATAGTTTCAATGTCTGTGGCTTTCCTGTGCTGTGTGCTGCTCTCCTGTTTCCCTGGGACCTTCACCCCTACCCTGGGAGGGTGCTGCTTTTGGGGATACGGTGTCTTTGACTCAGTCTCTTTAAAGCACAGCGGATAAAAAGCAAAACTGGGCATATCCGCGGGTATTCTCTATTGCCAGGGACATATTTTCCATCACCAAATATGCCACGGACAGAGTCCTGCTGCTTTCAGGGTTTTGAAAGTTATTTGGATGAATTCACTGGGAGGCCATTCAGGAAAAATGTGACTGTATGTTTATCTTGTCATAGTTTCCCTTAGGTCACCACTGTCAACCATAATACTGGGCTAGATGGCCATACTATGGTCATTTTTATGTTGCTTTGTACAAATAAACATGACATTTGTGTTTACACTCTCTGGTCCCAGCCCACAGTGCACAAGATGGGCACAAGAGTGGGATGAGAGGGGGTTGGTCTAATGCCATCCCTGAAATTAGGGGAGACAAATGTGTAAGAACATGATGAGCATGAAAGCAGATGTACAGAATCAGACTGACAGTCCACCTAGACCACTGCCAGCATTGACTGTCTAGAATATGGGAGTCTTCTTCCAGTATACCCTTCCAACAACCTGTGGCTCTGAGTTTGGCAGTCATGGACAAGCATTGCCGATGACATGCACAGCAAGAGCCCATACTGGGTCCTGATGTTTTCTAGCTCATGTTGAAGTCTGCTGCAGCATCCTTGTTGTGTTGTCACCCAAACTGATGCATCTAGAGGCTCAGATACATCAGTCCCTGCTGCAGCTTCCTGCCCTCTTTCCAAAGGAGATAAAGGTGGTGAGACCAAGACACACGCACACACAAACACACGTGGGAAGGGCTGAGGTTGGTGGGAAAGTGGGTTATTTATGCCTTGTGTCTTTGGCTTGGTCAGAGCTGCTTGGAAAGTGGGGTTGGATGGCTCTGGACATAACTGTTGGATGTTTTGAATCCTCTTTCTTCTATATGGGGCCCCAGCTGTTCAGTGTAAAGCACTGTGCTTAAATTCCAGTAAGGAAACTGCAGAAATTCATGGGGACCTGGGGCATGATGAGTAATTGGTGTCGAGGTGGTTGTATCCACATTAGGCACTGGAGAGGATAAATTGGGAGAGTTCAGGGGGGCTCAGGACAGAGGGCGGGTTTACCTTTGCATGCACTGAAGAGGTGCTTTTATCGCCTTCAAGCCCAGGACCAGAAATGTGGGGAGCATCGGAGAGAGGTGCTTCATCCTACATCCATGAGCAGAACAGCATTGCCTTAGCAGGGACAGAGGGACAGTGGGTGCAGCTGACCCATGGCCAGACCTGGACAATAAACTTGCCTGGAGCAGCTCCAGAGGAAAAGCCAGCAAACTCCCTGCCCTGAAAGTTTGAGATCAGCCAAAATCTCCCATCCAAACACCAAGCAGGATTTCCCCACCTGGGCCTGCCTGCTTTGACCCCTCAACCCCAAATTCCCCTTTATTAAAAAACCCCCAAAATTCTAAAAAAGTGCCCCTTTGCATTTGCATAACAGCATTATTTCTACCTTTTATGAGCAGAGCGGCAGCTTTCACGGAGAAATAACTCCAGACAGAGTTATTAAAAGATTAAAAAACACACCCCCCAAAAAAAAAATCCAGGCTAAAATAACAAATATCCTTACCAGAACTCAGGGGCGTTTCTCATAACATCTTACGTTACAAAGTCTGATTTTTTTTTTGTAAAGTTGTTGGGTTTTTTTTAGAAGGATGAGGTAGACTCAATTACTTCGTTGAAACTCATATGACCTGCTGATAAACCAGATTCAAAGTCTCCTGCCCCAGCATTGTATAGAGCTGCAAGAATCTCTCCAGCTCTTGTTGGTTCCTGTACTGATGGAGAGGCATCGCCTTGCTTGCATTTTTGATGGGCTTCTCCTTATTCTCGTGACAAGTCAGAATCCACCCTCTGTGTGGGTGTGAGCACGTGTTACCTGTGGCACTTGCAATGGGGAGGTGATCACCTGGTCCTGGAAAGAAAAGGTGATGTGGTTGCAAGTGGCCCTGTTGAAATCTGGCCAAAGAACCGAGGTTTCAGGGTACTGTACCTGAAAACCACAGGAATAAAAAATATTTAAAACCCCAAAATCTTAAAAACTATAGAAAAAGTGTGGTTTCAAGTAAATCTCAGTAGAAACTGAGGATCTGTAAAAGGATGAAGGATTTTACATGACCTGCATTAGGGCTGGTGCAAAATTTGCTGTGCTGAGACCCAGTGCTGATGGGTCACTGCTGATGATACCAACATGCTGCATCAGTGCTGGCTTCACCTTGCTTCTGAAGGATGAGCTAAATGTTTCTTTTTAAAGGAAAAAGTGAATGTACAACATCAAGCAGGGAAAACAGAGGTATTTATACAGTTACTAATGTTTGCCGGAGCCGGCAGATGCTAGGCATGTCTCAAATACCTTTGCTCTTTCTTTTTTTCTTTTTTCTTTTTTTTTTTTAAGTCACAGAGTCTCATGGAGATGAAGTCACTCTCAGAGGGTGACTTCAGGACACACAAATCACCTCGAAGCTCTGCTGGACTTTTGCCTTATGTCTTTACCAGGTGTTTAGCAGCATAGTTTGCTTTATACATACTTCTTGCCTCTTGAGATACCGGTGACAAAAATAAAGCAGGGTGTTTCACTTTCACTCCTTTGGTCATTAAAGTTGTACCTATTCCTTATAGCAAGCATGCTGCAGTTCAGGCTCAAATATGGATTTAGAGGAAACTCAACATCCTCGCTCTAAACAAAGACAAACAACCCTCCCCGTCTCCCCCGTAATTACAGTTCAACATAATGAATGAGTGGTATTTATTAACTTCAGCTGTCACAGCTGATGTCACCACAGAGTCGGGGTCCGGGAAATCTCTGAGTCACGTGGAGATGCAGAGCCAGGAAATATCAGCATAAGAAAAAGAAGTAAATATTAAGGCGAAAGACGTTGGAAGCTGGTGGCAGCTTCCTAAAAGAAGCCATGAGAAGCTGGTCGGTGCTAAGAGCAAACTGTGGCTTTGGGTTAATGCCAATATTCAGCTTGGTTGACAAATTAAGGCAGAACGCCTCCCTGTTGTGATTGCCTAATGATTTAAAGGAGGAGGGAGGCCACATGCTCGAATATGACCCATAGTCCTGGAATGTAAACTGTCCTCTTTCTTCACAGCTTCAGCTAATTGAAAAAGCCATCACGGGGGGTGAGGGGGTGTGCAACCCATTTCCATCTTTGTTAATTTTCCTCCCAGACCTGATCTTGCAATATATGGATTAGGATAGAATGATGCGGAGAGCTTTGATCTCCCGGTGACTTCAAAGGCTCAGGACTTTGGCTGAGAGGGTGCTCTTGGTATGAAGCATGGCTTTGGATGGGCAGAAGCTCCCTGTGGATCCTGCCTGAATTCAGCAAACGATTGCTGAATTGAAAAAAAAATTGGAAACATTTTTTATTTTAAAAGCTAGGCTTCAGACATCTTTTAGTAGTCACTACCTGCAAAAACTCATGTAGTTTTTAATTTTTCTTCCTTGTTTTTACCCATTTTATTGGTGGGAGGTTGTTTGTCACTATATAAGTAGAAGAAAGGGGAAAATCTTGGGGGGAAAAGAGCAACCAAGGACCCATGAGGCCCTGCTGCTCTGCATTGAGTATAAAGTCAGGCTGAGTTGCCTGCATTCCAGGTGGCTTGGTGGGGTGTCTGAAAACATATAGGGCTAAGGCAGACCACGACTTCTGAAAAAGTAGAACTCCCCCCCCAGATCAAACCAACAACAAAACCCCAAGTGAGGGTTTTTTAAAAACTTTTCTCCTACTTGAAATTCCAGGTTTTCCTCATGAGATCATCTTAGTTACAGTGATGCAGGGCTTTGTATAGACAAGCAGAAGACCGCGTAAACAGAGAAGAAGATTTCTCCTCCACTGCGTCAGTGAAGAGAAAATGTCTGTCTGATGATTTCAAGTGAATCTGGCATGTTTCTGTGTGATCTGCTGAAGACATTCAAGTTTCCCTTCACTGTGGGAACTTTGCCTGTGGTCCGAGTTTGCTGTCACTTGCAACATCACGTATTTTTGATACAAAGCTTTTGCTTGCCTGTGCTGAAGCATAGTGAAATTTAATTTGGTTTTTCTTCTGCAACTGCAGCCTTGGCAGGGAAAATGGAGGGTGTGAGTGCTGGGGAAGTCCAGGAATTTTGTTTCAACACTGGATGTGCCTGGCTGTGGAGCAGAAAGGACACATTTTCACTTTCTTCTCTCAACAGTTTGTACGCCGCAACACCTTGCAGCCTGCAGCAAGGAGGAAGCTGGAAGGTTTCCTTTCAGGTGCGTCCTTTTGCAGCATGACTCATTTTGTGTTCATCTTTGCCACGTGATTTTTTTTTTTTTTACCTCTCTTTGGTCTGAAATAAAAAAATCTTTAGCCTTGGAGAACTGCTTTTGCCTTGGAGAACTTCTTTT
Source organism: Scopus umbretta (assembly GCA_013400535.1). Taxonomy (NCBI): domain Eukaryota; kingdom Metazoa; phylum Chordata; class Aves; order Pelecaniformes; family Scopidae; genus Scopus; species Scopus umbretta. The sequence continues at coordinate 1,384 of VZTL01003552.1, read as the reverse complement.
GCCCCTGAGGGATGTGTGTGTGAAATATAAAGAGAGGTAGTGGGGAGGTGTGTGAACAAATTTAAAAGGAATATCCCGATGAGCTGGTCCTGTCCCAGAAATCACAAACCTTTTCTCCAGTTTCCCAAAGTCATTGAGAGAAGCTTTTTATAATCTTCAGCCTCCCAGAAATCCCAAACTGGATGCTGTGGCTTGGTGAAAATCTTGGTTGAATTTCTTTTAAACCCAGTTTTCTGGTGGGTAGAGTACAACTTTGTTGAGATGCTCAGTGAGGGTATCTTTCCTATTGTAATTTTTAGTCTTATTTTACAGAGCCCGAAGATAAGTAGTTACTTCTAAAGACAGGAATGGCCTTATAAGAGAGACATGATGCTCATGCCAAAGACCCTGAGACCACATCCATGGCAGCAGCTAGGTCCTGGAGATGCTGTGGGCATGCGCTCCTCACTGCAAGGGAAAGAAGGCCAGCAAAGAGTTCATAAGAGGAGAATGGTGCTCTGTCTTCTCTTGCTCTTGGCTCCTGACCCCACCGGCACTTCCTGAAATTAGGTGTTTATATTGTTCCTTGGGTGAAGTCACCAAACACGCTTTGCCTTCCAGAAACAGAGGTGCCCTCACTGTTGTTCTGGCAGTGCAGGGCTTGGAGAAATGGCAGATCTTCAGCTTGAAGGCTACAGACTTACCTCTGCCCTCTCCTCCCCCTTCTCATTGGAGAAAGAACATGCCAGTGGATTTAGGCTGAGGGACCCTCTCTGACCTTCTTAGTGAAGCTGTGGGACCTCATGTCAATTGCAAAATCTGCCCAAGAAGCTGAGGAAATGCTTGCTTAATGTGCTATGAGCTCCCTAGAGCCACAGCTCCCCTGAGCCAGTGGTGCCTAAGCCATGCATTAAATCCTTGTTTCCAGTTATCATGGTTATGCCTAAGCTGCATGTCACCTAGACTGAAGGCATGATCAAATGCCAACCAAAGCCACAGAAAGATTTGGCAATGAGTTGCGGGATTACAAGATGTAGATATGAGTATTTTGGTGCATCCATAGCATGGTATCTTCTGTGTCCTACTGGTAGTCACAGGACTGGGGGTCTTGTGGCACAGGGACCACTTCACTGTTTGACATCCCACTGGACAGATTAAGAACAAACCCTCATCCCAGAGCATTCACAATCCCAAGGGCAAGAGGCAAAGATGTGCCCAAAGATGTAAAGGGACCCAGAAGCCTGGATGTAAATGGGTTTAGGCAGCCAGGAACTGCAGTCACTGTTATCAGACCATGCTGTCCCCTCTTCTCCTGCTGCCCTTCTTCCTATCACAAGTGTGGTTCCTTCTGCCATTGACTCCTACAGCTGCACTGTCTAGACAACTTACCCTTCCACAAGGTCCA
>VZTL01003550.1:24878-37045 GCA_013400535.1 Scopus umbretta | reverse complement strand
TGCCATGCCATGCCATGCCATCCCATCCCGGCTCCGGCTCCCCGGCCTCCCCCGCAACCGCGGCGCCTGGCTCCTCCGCTCGTACCCGCAGCGCCCCTGCCCNAGGCTCTTATCAACAAGCTTTAACTTTTGTTTGGCCCTGACTTGGTCAGGCGGTTGGACTAGATGATCATCGTAGGTCCCTTCCAACTGAAACATTCTATTCTATCCTCTTCGAAACCCAAAGAAAAGCAAGATAAGTCAATGGGGCGTGAATGGAGGGTGTTTTCTCAGTGGGGTGAGGTGGAGGGTGCTGAGGCCCGCCGGCAACACGCGTAGCCACACCTCAAGGATCAGCTATATGCAAGGATTTGCAACCAGCTGGCGTATTAGAAATGACAAAGATCCATTCTCGCTTAGCTTTAGAAAGGGATGCAGCCATCTGCCAGGCCAATTTCTGAGTCAGCTGCCTTAGTGGGCTCAAAGCTAGCAAACTGCAGTTCTCCAGTAGCCTGTTTGGGCTAAAAATAAAGCAAAGGACTGCTGAGCTGTATTTGTGGAGCTAAAAAATTGCTGATTGCCTGTAAAATGCAAAAAATATGTTCAGGAACTTAGGAAATTGCAAACCATGAGGAAGTAGAAAGGAGGCAGAATCCAGATGGTACCATGAAGAAATAAGTAGAAGCAGTAAACAGAATGCAAAGCAGCTGCAGTTGAAAATGTGGCTTTCAGATGCTCTGGAGTAATTGCCTCCCTTTTTAAGCACAGATGATGACAGGGCAGTGGATTTGGGCTGTGGAAACTAAGGGCTAGGCACTGGCCAAGCTGCACAGTTGTCTGAACTTGGTCTGGGTGTTATCCTATGGAGTGTGTTTCAAATTCCTAGCTATAAAATGGTAATTTCACATGGCTATGTGTAAAAATAAATTCTAATTTTGAGAAACTTAGATGTTCAGGTGGGCAAGAATAGGTAGTAAGATGGGAAAGGCTATAGATTTATCCATAGTTGTGCCATATTTCCTACTAGAGTCTGGCAAAAATTAGCTAGGGAATTTGTGCTTCATTCCCATAAGGTTTTCCAAAATTCTCACATGAAAAGAGTTATACAAATACAAATTATTAACTATGATTGGAAGAAATACTGCGTAAGAAGAGTGTGGTAGCATCTCAAAGATTTTCATATCCATTTGGTGCCTTTTTTTTTTCTCTCCATGCTGTTCTCTTTATGTATACATGTATTGTCCGGAACCCTTGTATTGTGTCAGACCCTTTGCTTGGAATGTGTTTAAAAGCCTCTCTACTTTTTGCAGATGTCACCAACAGAAATAGTAGAAAACTGGACGGATGCAGAATCACAAGGAGAAGGAAGAAGGAAACGCCCACCTGTTTTTAAAGTTGACAAGGTGGAAACTCAACAAGACTAGAGTGCACCAAACTGGCATCTTGATTTAATACTAGAATGACCCGCATTGGTTTAAGAAGAGGAAAAAACCAAGCTATTTTGTCTTGTGTGTATGCCAGAATGAAAAGCATCAGCAAAAACCAGCCCAAAACCTACCAGCAGAATGTCAAAAACCAGAAGAATAAGGTTGGGAGCAGAGATGGTAGATTAAGAGCTCACATCAATGGGCTTCTGTAGAGAAATCTTCCTACTTCCCGCATCTTGGGCAAAGAAGTAAATGGATTGTAAACTTCAGCAGTAGCCAAGATATATATATACACCACAGTGAGATCTCTGAGCTACAAAAGGGTACACTGGGGAGAACTGAAAGCAGGTATCCCTGTCCCTGGTGTCTCTAATACAGTTTATTTAAACACATTCAAGGCATTGTTCCTGACAGGGGCCCAACACAATGCTGATTCTAACGTTTGCGTCAAATTGTGTGAAAGAAACAGGCCTGCTTTTTAAATCGGGAAAAGGAGTATTTTTAATCACACAACAAAAAAGCTCAACCTTGGCAATTATTTGGAGGACTTCTACAGAGGAGCCCCAAGTTGTAAGGCTAATGTTGCAGAATGACCGAATTCTACCTTTTGTAAAGAATCATTACCCCTAATTCTCCAGGAAAGAGCTACCTGGAATAGGCTTAAAGTTAAAAATAACAGCAATATGCTATAAGAAGGAAGTATAAAAATAATTGCATGTAAAACCAAAATAATTACAAGAATAGGATAACTATCCCAAGCCAAACGCACATCCAGGAAACTGGTGGTGAGCTGACCCTCTAAAGAATTCCAGACATGCTGATTTACAGGTATCCAGTCAGAATACAAAACATGTCTGAGGATGCTGGTACCCTGGCAGAGGACAACAGCTTGTGACAGTGTCCTCAGCTTTCCACCCAGCTGCTGGGTGGCTGGCCACGTTGCCCATGAGTGAGCTACCATAGCCTCCGTTTGCTGGTAGACCTTACGGTGCTGTGGCACATCTCCATCAGATCAATGCACATCCTGCTTTGTCGGTGGACACTTCTCTACAAATATGTAGTCCATGCTAATACAGCCAAAGACCATAATTTCTGTGGCAACATCATTTAATCCTAGTAGTTTGACAGCTGTTTTAGGAGTGGCTTGGCCAGCCAAGGTGGAAAAGGCAAGGAGACTGAAGGCACCTCAGCCATTCCTGCTCAGGAACTCAGACTCTGTGCGTTACTGGTACTGTGCAACTGCCATAATTAACACACATTCATGCTTTGGATGAGATTAAGCCCTTTTTAAAGACCCTGTAGTGAGTAAAATGATTGTCATTAGAAGACAGAATCAAGTCTGTGTCCACACATCCTTTTAACCGGTGGAAATGGTGGAGCAGAGAAAATGACAGAGCGGAACTGATCTCAGGAGGAGTAGAGCTGGACTCAGGAGGTAAAGGAAAGAAAAATGAAAAGATCTCGCAGCTTTCCATTAAAATCAGGCTGTAAAGCCTTTCCAGTATTGTCCATTCCAATGCAGATGGGGAAAGTTGGCATCTTGGGAAAAGGCTAATCCTTGCAGCTATGAATTGAACATCAGGAACAGTTGAAAAAACATCACTTTCAGATGTTTTTAATAGTAAACTCTGTACCAATACAACTGCTGAGTTATATGGTGTCTTTAAAGTCAGTAAAATGCCATACATACGTGCATATTTAAGTAACTTCTGTTTTTAACTTGTTGCGTAGCTTGGGACAAAACTATTCCTTATGAGTACAGCTAAAAAAACCCCAATAATTTAGAAACATGATTTGCATAGCCATTTCTGAAGTGAAGCGCGTGGGGAAGGGTGGATTAAGTAGAAAAAGGGAGAAGGGTGAATCACACGGGACGTTAAAGACACAGGAAATGGAGACATTTAAGAACTCGCTCGCGACTGCGTTAAGTCCTTTACGTCAGGTAAAGAGTCAAACTGGTTGCCAGTGACAGTGGAGTTTCCTGGCAGGAATCTGTGACAGGGAGAGAACAGATACTGTTAACGTGGACTGTACTTCTCCATATCCCATCTGGGTAGATACATCATATATTTTTTCAAATGGCAAAACTGGCTTAAGAAGTTCTTGTCCTTGCTGCCACCTATCTTGTCTCACAGCTATGTGTTCCCACATCTACTCTGCAGTTTATTGCTCCTTCAGTTGCCAATGCCACTGTAATTCAGACTATACATTAAAAGGAAAAAAAAGTAAAGAGGTATTATAACTTACTATTAAATTTCATTATTTGACAATCCAATGTACAGCACAGCTCTACAAGACTGATACAGATGAGGAAGTGTGTGTGTGAGAGAAAGAGCAGATGGGGGCAAAGAATGGGGCTGGTTGCTTGTTAAACCAGGTTTGTCACAAAAGAAAATGGATCAAGGAGCTACAGCTATTTCACTAGACTAGTCACTTCCAGAACGATGTTTTTTGCTTTTTTGTTTTGTGCGTCACAGATGATGAATAACTTACTACCAATAAAGACTTTGTTCCTCTGACAAAACTTCTGTGGCAAATCAAAGTATTTCACCTGCATTGAATAACGCAGGAAGGCACCCAAAATAAAAGTGCTGAGAACCATAGTAGCAAATAGAGAAAGTAAAAGATCAAGCGGGGTTAGTCACTGCAAGTTATTAAAGTAGGTGAGCCTGACAGACACAGCTGCTTTTCCTGCAGGCTTTGCTGGGACATTCGGGAAAACTATGTGAGTCAAATGAAAATGTGAAGTTGGTGCACCAAATTTACATTAAGGTCTCTCCTTCATTTAAACAGAACAAACCAGCTCTTTTCTGTTCAAGTGTTCAGCACCCGGCTGAGAAGTGATAAATGTTTTATTCCCAGAATCATAAGTCTGACTTCTGAACTGCATAACTGCTGCACTGGGGAGCTGCATGATGAGGAAGTGACGCTTCATCTGTTCTGGTGAGAAGCAGTTCCCAGGCAACGTGTTGGAAGAACTGAGTATTTTCATACGATGTCTTACCCTGTGAAACGTTAGAGTGGCTGGTGAGAGAGGTCCACTTGTCAGAGGCAGACCCTTGAAAGCTTCCATATCCTAATGCTGGAGAGCATTCTGTAGTGTCTTCCCGTGCCACTTCCCTACGCCTGCAGGGCCACTGCTTAAAAGAACAATTTCTAAGATAATTCCTGGTGACATCTGCTGTTTGTTGGGGTGGGGGGGAAGTACGAAAGCATCATAAAAAAAATACTGCTGAATGACTGAGCAGCAGAAGCAAGAAAAGTGACATCAGATTACAGAATATTTTCAGTTACTTCAAGGTACTTGGTGTTGCCTCTGTCATCAAGCTTCTAGGTCATTAGCTCCACGGAGTAGTACTAGTTCAACAGAAAAGTTCTTTTTTCCTCCAAGCATTTTGTCCTCACAGTAGATGGTAATTCCAGTCGGTACATTTCATCGTGGTTAACAATGTTGATGGAAATGCAGATGTTCACAGCTCAGCATCTTTGAAACAGATGACTAATTTTCTTACTTCTGCCTTCCATTTTTAAACAGGAGTTCTGCTATTTAGACATCCCCTGTCCTTTCAATTGTAACATGAACCAATCAGTGTGCTGAGGTTATTTTATTAACTTCTGTTTTTCAGTATTTGCAATGTTAAATTGATTAACTAAATAAATCTTGTAAAAGCAGTTGAACTTTATCTCCAGGACAGACTTGCATTTTTTTAATTAGACTGACTTATGAACTGGGGTGGTGTTTGTATTGCAGGCAGAGCCAAAAGTCTCATTTTTGGAATAGCGTTCATGCACACAGAGTCTCCAGGAAATTGTGAGGACTGTAGGGATGCATGGCTGTCTACCCAGGCAAAGCCAGTGGGAGCAATCCAGTCAAAGGCTCCTTCCCAGAGAAGTTTTCTTGTTGTGATAGAACAGTCTTATTCATATAATGGACATACTCTGCTCACACACTATTCTGGTGATAGAGAACATAGAAATGTCAAGATGCTCTTTCAGAGAGGGAAACTTTTGAACCATCAAGTGCTTAAAAGAGAGGCAATGCCTGCAGTGAGAGGTAATATCTTTTATTAGACCAGATGATGCAGTGGTGCAGAACAGGCTGGCTTTCATGAAGACAAGCAGCCCTTCATCTTATTGAGGGTGGTGGCCCGCTTCATGGAGCCTGAATTCCATCCAAGGCCATGGTTCCACGAGATGAGAAACTGGGTCCTAGAGCACAAAGCACTAGATCAAAACCACTGAAGTTACTTGACACCAAGTTGTACAAACTCGTACTGCCAGCTGAAGTGTAATACATATTTTGCAGAGACAATTTTGTCCAAGCAGATTTTACAGTGGATCAGATATCATCTGCCAGCCCCCAGGGACCACAACACTAGTGTAAACACCATCTCCTATGCCAGAATGATCCCCCAATAATACCAGATGACAGAAATGGCATTGTGTGCTCACACTTCATATGGATGTGTCCTGGTTTCAGCTGGGATAGAGTTAATTTTTCTCCTAGTAGCTGCTATAGTGCTGTGTTTTGGATTTAGTTTGAGAACAATGCTGATAACACGCTGATGGTTTAGTTGTTGCTCAGCAGTGCTGACACCAGTCAAGGACTTTTCAGCTTCCCATGCTCTGCCAGGGGCACAAGAAGCTGGGAGGGGGTACAGCCAGGACAGCTGACCCCAACTAGCCACAGGGCTATTCCATACCATATGGTGCCATGCTCAGTATAGAAACTGGGGGGAGCTGGCTTGGGGGCAGCGATCGCTGCTCGGGGACGGGCTGGGCATCGGTCAGCGGGTGGTGGGCGATTGCATTGTGCATCACTTGTTTGGTATTTTCATTTTTATTTTTGTTATTGTTATTATCTCTTCCTCTGCTGTCCTATTAAACTGCCTTTATCTCAACCCACCAGTTTTAATTTTTTTTTTCCCCCAATTTTCTCCCCCATCCCACTGTGCTTGGGGGGTGAGTGAACAGCTGTGCGGTGCTTAGTTGCCAACTGCGGTTAAACCACGACAGGATGAAATTTATACTGTAGTACAAATCTGGTACCAATGAGTGCGAAAACACAGGCTAAACCAAAAGTGCTTGTTTTAAATTACCTGGTATTTATGAAAGGTTTTCCATTCTAAACATAGACAAAATGTGTACACGCACACACAGAAATCCTGTGATACTTCTCAGCGAAGTGCTGGTTTAAAAAACCAAACTGTCAGTAATATGCTGAAACTGTAGTTCTAATTCGAAATGGAAAAAACAGCCTTGTGACCATCACTGAATTTAGTAATGTTGGATGGAGAAAGCTGGGTTTTGGCATGAAACAAAAGAAACACATTTAGTGAAATTCACATCTGATATTGATACTTTCCTGCATGGGAAAAATTATCAGAACATCCAGACTGGCTCACTACTATAAATATAGAGAGGAAAATGCAGTAGAATAGTATTATCAGCATTGTTATGAAGCTAAATTCCTCCCACATGGACACATTCCTGTGATCTAGGCTAATGAATGTGCTCCTTTCTGCTTTGAATGACAATTAAATGCTGCTGGAGGAGAAAAAAGAAGAAATATCCAGAATTATCATGGAATTCAGAATTCGGGAAGGGTTGTCTCAGGGAGCAACTGAATACACCTGCATTTAAGGTTTTTCAGCCTTATTTCCACTCCAGTCTGTATTTTTGCCAGTGGGAGAAGGGTAGAATTTGCTAGTTCCTGTCACAGGAAAAAACTGCTTCACACACATGGTTTCAATCACAGGGATTCATGAATAATTGGTCATTGATGTATTATTGTCACGTAATCACCTGATGATCAGTGTGCTACACTGATAAGTGGGTATCAGCAATACAACAGATAACCCAGAATATTAAGAAACACCTATGCCTGAACACCCTTCTATGAAGAATCCCCCAAATTTCAACCCCCTCTCACATGCACAGAGCTACAGGCACCCATAGCTCACGTACCCCATGCCGATGGGGTGATACCGCGCGTTGTCACGCAAGGTTTCTCCTCCCTCACCATGAACTTCTATGCTTTGTTCAGCCTTCTTTTGAAGCTGACTCCCTTTTTCTTTTTTGTTCCCCCCCCCCCCAAAGTCTCTTGGTAATTTCCTGGTTACTATTTAATCCAGCTGATGGCCATCTCTTAAGCAAACTTTGTTATTGTTATTTTCCTCTTTAGCATGACCCACTTTGGGGCAAACGCCCTTGCAGGCAGTTTTGGGGAGTCTGTTCACTGACACTTTTCCCTGTCACATCCTGTCACATCAGTGGCTGTCACCCACCTCCAGCACCGAGGTGAGGGCCGTGCACATTGACCCCATCTTCCAGATGAGGAGCCACATGTTTCACCCAACACTTCCATCCCCGCTTCTGAGCCAGTCACCCTCAGCCAGGCGGGTGCTCATGCACATCTGGAATGTGATTCAGTTCCTCCTAAGAGGAAACAGCTAAAAGAGATCAGAAACCTACACAGTAGACTTCTAAATTAGGGTCCCAGCTCCAGCCTTTAAAGAATGAATACTTTTTTACTAAATGAATACCACTTTACTAAATGGGAAAATACAAGTGAGGCTGGCCTGGCTTGTCACGCACAGATAAAGATAATTGCAAGAAGCGTGAGCTGCAGGTTTTATGCTGTCTCTCCGTTACCAAGATACATCGTGAGAACTTCCCTTCCTGAAGCGACTTACATGGTGACCTAACTTCACCGAATTTAGTTACAGTTCTGATTGCCTCCCACTTTTCTTTGTGTAGCCCAAGAACTTCTGTAACAGCTATGTGAGGGATTTGGGGTTTGGCCTTAAAGCATCCTGCACATGGTTGAGTCTGCGCCAGAGGTTTGTAAGCCAGGATTTGTTCGCACGCTATTGTGGCTCCCTTCATTTCCTTGCAACACATACGGTGCCAGACCCTAGTTTCACATTTGGTGGTAGCGCTGCCTAAGCTGCTTTACCAGCTCGATTCTTGCCTCCCCGTTCATGACTACTGGTTCCCAACGCCTCCCTGAACCGCCCTTGCAGCAGCTTGCACGGCTAGGTGGTGAGCCAAGCAGTGGAACGGAGACGGCCTGGAATGACTCAGAAAAAAAGAGGTTGCTTTCCAGCCAGATCAGTTTACCACACAGCTGCACACACACACCTGATTTGCCTCAGTAAAGGGATAAGAGAGGCATGAGAATTTGCAAGGGGGATAGGAGCTCCATAAGACACTATTGCCATTCGAAACAATGTCTGCATAACCATGTCCTCCAAGGCCATAAATTAACTTAAATGAATGAGAAAAATCTTTCCAGGGAGGTCTCTCAGGTGCTGCATACCCATTGTTGAAGCTCCAGCCATGCCTGCAGGATGAACTGCACAGTATTTTTCAATTCCCGAATGTTTGGAAGGGCCACTGGAGCGGTCTGTCCCTGCACAGTTCTTGAGATTCTCAGTCCCGCTGCTTTCAGGAGGAGCTGAGATTCTGCGGTACTTCATGGATGGTGACTGTCTTCTCAGGGATCAGGTGCTAAACTAAATCCTGGGAGCACACAGCCACTGTTTGCATGCTGCAAACCCAGTTCCTGTGCTCTGGAAAAAGGGGATGTAGTGGTATACAGAAAACGACCTTTGCAGCAACCACACACTTGCGTAAGCAAGCTGGTGCCTGAGCCTTTATTGTTTCAACTGCTTCTTCCAAGACACAGTTTATAACTGTTGTCTTTGTATTTACTCTTGTTTAACCCCATTAAATCTATTGGAGAGCAGAGCTGTAACTCAAAATCATCACGTGCCCTGTAAATTCAGAGCTAAATGTCAGTGGATAAATATTTTGCAGAAGCAGCCTTCTGCTTTCCTCCCTTAACTATATATATAATTCGCCCTTAAATACCTACATATTTTTTTTGCCAATTTGACCACATCAGAGTGGTTTTCCATTTGTATCATTTTCTTTCAAAAATTCCCTCTGTTGAAACAAAAACTTTTCCATGAAATCACGGCAATTTTGCTAACAAATTAGTTGCCTTTTTTGTGGAAGGCAGAAGAATGTCAAGGAATGTCAAAATTTCAATTTAGTAGTATTGAAATAACATATTAGGTTATATACATAGTACCACATCAAATTATTTTTATTTTACTGCATAAATGAGAATATCAGCTGTCTCTAATATCGTTGCATGATACTACATTACTTTTCCAAGATATCAAAACCAGCTGGTTTTCATGACAGGTCTGTAGCTGAAAATTTTTGCTGAAATATTGGATGGGTACAGTTAAACTGCAAAAAAACCCACTTCCTATTGTGCATGCAGCTTATACTTCTGAAACCAAATCCTAGCACACACCACCTATTTCAGACCCTGGAAGTTACAGAACCATTTACATACTGACCTGGAACAAACTAAATGTAAGAATTTAAGAAATAACATTTCAGACTAGCCCACCCTAGTCTTTTCCCTGTGTGTTAAACACTGTGAATCTTGCTAGGTATCATTGCAGTATCTCCTACTACTCTCCATGGCTGCTTCAAGGTAACCTTCTGGGCAGCTTTTCAAAACCACCAGCAGAAACCTGTGCTAGCAGGACTTCAGCTGGCAAAATCCTTTAGTCCAGATAAAATCTAAAGTGCCTGTAAGATGTAGGGCAACCGGTTATGAGAAAGGCAGTTTCTTTCACAACACAGGAGGATCCAGGTGTCTACTTAGTTATTTGTCATAGACACCAATTTGTAAATCCACAGTGCCAGGTGGGTGGCAGAAGTTGGACGAGTAAAATATCGGGTGTGCCCAGGTTGCCAGATGAGTTTGGGCTTGAAGTTGTTTTCGAGTACAGGCTTGTCACGGATCTTCACTGTGTGCATACAAGTACAGAGTTCATCCTGGCTCTGGAGTCTGCTGGAAACAGAGTTTGAACAGATCCAAACTCTCATTAATAAGATCTGTGCAAATGGTCAAAAGCCAAACCAAATCAGCTCTTCCTTTCACAGTGTCAACCAGCAGTCAGGCTTGCAATGAGTTTCATCTTATGGGGCTGGGGAACATGTGCAAATAAAAATGGATAAGGAGCAGCTGATAGCTCTTCAGGGAGAAGCTTCATTCAAAATATGCATCTTGCGGCCTGGATCTCTCTTAGTTACACCAGCTTAATGCATGTATAGATTTGCTGAGATAGCTAGACCTGTAGGGGTTGTAGTACTGCAAAGTGACACCGCTAAACAGGGAAGAAAGCTTTGTGAAGGAAGGCTTGAGGTTGTGTTATTTTTAGAGCATTTAACATTTAGAGTGTGTGAATTATGTTGAAGCTTGGGCTACTGCTAGGATTTTGTAGAATTGCAGAATCACAGAATGGTTTGGGTTGGAAGAGACCTTTAAACACCATCTAGTCCAACTTCCTGCCATGGGCAGGGACACCTTTCACTAGATCAGGTTGTGCTTGAAGCCCCAGCTGACCTGACCTTTAACAGTTCTAATGATGGGGCATCCACAACTTCTCTGGGCAACCTGTGCCAGTGTCTCACCACCCTCACCATAAAAAATTTCTTTGTTATGTCCAACCTAAATTTAGTCTCTTTCAGTTTAAAACCATTGTCCCTTGTCCTGTTGCTATAGGCCCTGGTGAAAAGCCTCTGTCTTTCTTACAAGCCTCTTTTATATGTTGAAAGGCTGTAATACAGTCTCTCCAGAGCCTTCTCTTCTCCAGGCTGAACAACCCCAACTGTCTCAGCCTTTCTTCATAGAAGAGGTGTTCCATCCCTCTGACCATTTTCGTGGCCCTTTTCTGGACCTGCTCCAGCGTGTCCATGTCTTTGTTATGCTGGGGCCCCCGAGCTGAACACAGTACTCCAGAGTACGAGAGCAGCGTAGAGGGAGAGAATCACTTCCCTCAACCTGCTGGCCATGCTTCTTTTGAGGCAGCCCAGGATGTGGTTGGCTTTCTGCGCTACAAGTGCACACTGATGGCTCATGTCCAATTTTTTACTCACCAGCACCCTCAAGTCCTTGTCTGCAGGGCTGCTCTCCATCCATCCATCTATCCATCCATCCATCCATCCATCCATCCATCCATCCATCCATCCATCCATCCTCCAGTCTGTATTGATACTGGGGATTGCCCTGACCCAGGTGCAGGGCCTTGCACTTGGCCTTGTTGAATTTCATGAGGTTCGCATGGGCCCACTCCTTGCCCCAACCCTTGTTTTCCATGAAGTTTAGTGAAGTTTTCACATAATTCTTAAAAATCAGTTCATAATGAAGGTAAATTACCGCACTACATAATAGAAGCTATTTTACTGGGGAGGGAGGGGACACCACTTCTCTATTGCAGGGTGTGGTTATATAGGAAACTTAACTGTGTATTCCCTAGAATGAGCTGTTAGCAGCTACTAAGAAGCTCCAAATTTTGGAAGAGGCAAGGTCGAAGGGAGGGGCAAGTTTCCTGGAGTGTTAGGACAGCTGGCATTAGCTGGAGAGACAACAGGCAACCTTTTTGCATTTGCAGCCTTTTATCAGTTCTTAGAAATATACTGCAACATTGTATATTGAGTACCTTAACCACAAGTGGGTTGGTGTCAATAACTGAAACCTTCCAATCTACCAGCTCACAGCTAATTGACACCTGGGTAGGATTATTTGAAAAAGTCGTATTTTCATTTGGCTGCCCATCTGAACAGCTGAAACAACAAGAGCAACAGTCATGCCTTTTTGGTAAAAATTGTAAATGTTAATAATTCAATTTTGCTTTGCTTTTTTTGGTCGTGTGTCCGTCGTCCCGTCCCCCC
>VZTL01003550.1:0-24842 GCA_013400535.1 Scopus umbretta | reverse complement strand
CCCCCCCCCGGAATTTGAGAAAATGCTGCCTTTCAGTTGCAGGGAAGCAAAGAGCTAGGCTTTCTGAAAGAGGCCGTGTTCTCTGTTATGGTTCTTACTGAGAAGGCTGCGGGTTTTGTGGGTGCAGTTCCTTCCTCCTAGTGAGAGGTCTCACACACTGTGCTTAGCTTTGAGTGGAAGTCCTCCAGCACCAGGATCTGGGTTGCCCTGACCTATGTGTGCTCGGCCTCCTTCTAGATGAATATGTAACATGAAACAAATATTTATTAAAAACCCCCAAACAGAACAAGCTGAGTCTGCAGCTTAGCTGTGGGGGCATTCACATAAGGGAGGGGATACTGGGAGCCAGCCCTTGCTTTGAACCATACTAAGTGTAAACTACTTCTGCCAGGAAATCCTCTGTCAGGGATTTGTTGGCCTCCACTGTATTGTGAGCTAAATGACTGAACAGAGGAGAGACCTATCTTTGGTTACCTGAGGGGGGATTAGTTTGACCATGAAGGATCCAACATTCAGCAATGAATTTGGTGAAATCCAGTGACAGGACCTGTTGGGGCATGTCTTACTATTCCGTCTTCTTTATAATGCTGACCTGTTAGGACAGCTGCCTCTTCTTGTACATCTTTCCCTCTCTGTCTCATTCTAGTTTTGTTTTGTTTTGTTTTTCTTCCTGATTATGTCTACAGTGCTTTTGAACTGTTCGGATGTGCGGATATCCTACATGTTTTCAAAGGAGGAATAAATATTTGTGGTGGATGGAAGCCTGCTATCCATACCCTTGCTTTTCTTAGTTACTTTTCAAGACTAAAATAGTCCACAGACCCCTCAAAGAAAATTAGTGATCTAATTTGAATGTGGAGATCTTGATAGTCATAAATGAGCCTTAGCTGTGAAGAGAGAAGCTACTGGGTTTTGTTATGACTTCAGTGACCATTGAAGTCCTTGAAGCTGGATGAAGTCCTGGCAGATGGCTGTGTTGCTTGAAGACAGGCATCGTGGTGGTGTCAGAAACACAGGAGGATTGTCTGGGTCACCAGACATCCCTGAAGTACAATTCAGAAGCCACAGACGTGCCATGTGATAGAGAAATTGTCAATAGGCAGGAGCTACGAAAGTGAGTAGTACTGAATTTTCAGTATGCAGGGGTTATTCCAGATGGAAAACATAGATAACCTTTCTTGCAATCTCACACGCATCAAGCCAAGGTATGATTCTGCTCTGAATGAAATCAGTGGAATTCTTTTCTCTGTTTGAATACCACAAGTGAATGCTGGGTTTGTTCTTTTGCTTCAGGCATACAGGGTTTGTTACATGCTCGGTTGCCTATTTTTTCCTGTTCACTTTCTATTCGCTGTTTAAATGATTTATACTTGTTTTCTTTCTTCCCTTTGTTTGACATTTTGATTCCTTTTTATAAAAGCTAATGACATATGGGAGCATACAAAAGAGTCACTCTGACTTTATGGGAGCCTTGGGTTATGAATCTTGCCGTACTGAATGAAATGACTACTCTGCAGAGCGCTGCTGAGGCTGGCCTTATGGGGTGGTTTGGTAACCCAGCTCTTGGCCAAGGCTTTCTGCTATTTTCGTAGTTCTGTAGTGGTGAACCAGCCACAGCAGACCAATATTTCAGGGAATTAACGTGACGTGTATTGAGGTAACAGAGACCAACCTCATGGCTGCCCAGCCTGTGCAAATGTCACCCCTTGCTCCTATCTCATACCCTGTGGAAAAACCCTGCTCTTGCTGCTCCATGACAGGTACCTCAGGCCACCTTCAGACCTGCTCCTTTCTCTGATTCCCTCTGCAACCCATCAATTGTCACTGATGGCCAAAGACAGAAAAGCTGGTAGGCTCCATGGGAACAAAAGCCACCGTACAATACCGAATGGTTCACATTATCAGCTGAGATCCTGAATGAAGCAAATCACTGGGAATGATTAACAGCAGAGGCACTGGTAGCAATGTGGGCTTCTCCTTGTTGTGGAGGTAAATGAGTGCAGAGTGCCCCCATCAATTCTCAGCACTGCTTAGCAGCTGTGAGATATGTGTTAATAGCTGAGAAAGAATGTGCTAGATTTAAGGAGCTGATAATTAAGGTGTTTTAGGCATTTATAGCAGTGAAAGGAGGAATTAATCTTTGAATATTAAAACAAACTAGATAGCTATTTAAAATAGGATTTCCAATTACTGCTTTCCCAGAAAAAGGGTAATGAGTTCTCCAAAAGGCTTTTTGTTCTATTTTTTACAAGACCCACTTTGTACAAGTCAATTGATTTAGGTGATCTAATCAATCTGTGCAATAAAATGCACTGGGATCCTGAGAATAGAAAGTCTGCCAGTGTTTCTGATGATATTTAGGAAAAGTACTAACTTAATCAGAAAGCATATAAAGGGAGTGTTGTGCAATGCTTTACCTGTAGTTGCAGATAAGTTCTTCTTATTCTGCCTAGCTGCAGAAAGCCCGATGTCCATGGGACTAATGTGAGATCATTGGATCATCCACGTGAAAAGCATAAAACCAAATTGTACAAAAGCACTGTCAAAACATCACAGAGAATTTCCTTAGGGTTTTTGTGTGGTCTTGAGGAGGGGATCGTGTTTGTTTTTGTAGAGCGAATGGGTAGCTCCCTGTGCAGTCTGATTTCTTTCAGTGTTAGCAAGAAAACCAGCTTCTAGCTCCTGAAGAAAACAGGTAATTAATGCTAAAAGTACAATTGCTGTATGTCATATTATTCCTCTGCTTCTGCTACAGTCCCCCAGTTTAACAGGCTGGCTGAAATAACTTCAGTCTGTTGTTGGAAAGCAGGGGATGTGGTAGTAGTATAATATTCAGTAGGCCCAAAAGCTGTTCCAGGGCCATCTCTAAACTAAACTGATACCTCCTCAGATTCAGCTGAGGGACAGATGTCAGCTTCTGGGAGGGGAGGGAGGGAAGGAAAAGTGGGAGATGACCATGGTAGCCTCAGGTGAGACAGATTTAAGTCATCACAGAACGGTCGCTTTTTATTTCACCCTGTATCCGCTTGATCTGGTGGGTGCGTGGCTAGAAGTGTGTGGCTGGGGGATCTGGCCCCATGCCATGTCTGTGCACAGACTTCCCAAAAGTGGAATGTCGATGTTGAGAAAGGGGAAACATCTATGGAGGAATCGTCATACAGACATCTTTGTTTGTAGGTTATTAAATAACGGCAAATGCTTTCAACTGCAGCAGCACATGCAGAGTCTGCAGATATTGCTCTCTGGTACTTCACAGTATTTTATTTGTTGTACTACATTTCATACCTTATGTTTTAGGGGGACAACTTTTGTTTTGACCAAAAATATTGGTCTCTGCTTTTTCAAAAATGGACATTGGATATTCATTGAATTGTTAACGTTGGAAAAGACCTCTGAGATCATCTAATCCAACTGTCAACCCAACATCACCATGATCACTAAACCATGTCCTGGAGTGCCACATTTACACATTTTTTTAATACCTCCAGGGATGCTGACTCCACCACCTCTCTAGGCAGCCTATTCCAATGCTTTACCTCTCTTTCAATAAAGAAGTTTTTCCTAATATCCAATCTAAACCTCTCCTGATGCAACTTGAGGCCATTGTCCTATTCATTTTCACCAGAGCAGCTACTGGAATTAAGATCCTAGTTGTACTTGTGTTGGTATTACATAGCCACCCGTGGCTGGCAAGTACATGGATGAACCCGTGCTGGGTGGAGACTGCAGATGGTGAACCCGTTGGGTGGTGACTGCAGATGGTGAACCCGTTGGGTGGTGACTGCAGTTGGTGAACCCGTTGGGTGGTGACTGCAGATGATGAACCCATTGCTGGAGACTGCAGTTCTGCGTTAGGTTTATCGCCACGGGATAGTTACAGAAGAAATCAGAGGCAGCGCAGTGACCTCTGCCACTGAAGAAGAAAACAGCTCGTGTTGCTCTCAGGTGCATACGGCATCACCGCATGCGTTAGAAATGAGTAGATTTGCATGGCGCTTTCCTTACATCCTGAAGAAATACGCACAACCGGAGCGTAACCACCACCTTCCCCGCGTCGGATGGCTGGAGGAGGGCACCGAAAAGCCTTAGCAAGTCCCAGAAGACACACGCTGCCAGCGGCTACTCGCACTAAAGGCCGTGACGCAGTTATTACGCCACAAATAAAGGGGACAAAGGGGAGGTTTAGGTTGGATACTGGGAAAAATTTCTTTCCTGAAAGAGCGGTGAGGCATTGGAACAGGCTGCCCAGGGAGGTGGTGGAGTTCCCATCCCTGGAGGTGTTTAAAAAACGTGTGGATGTGGCACTTCGGGACCTAGCTTAGTAGGCGTGGTGTTTTGGGTTGACGGTTGGACTAGATGACCTCAGAGGTCTTTTCCAACCTTCATAATTCCATGATTCTATGATTCTAAACAGGAGGGGGCCGGTGCCGCGGCGGCTTCGGCTGGCGGCCGGGGAGAGCACCCAGCAGGGGGCGGCAAAGCCCGCCCGTACGGCGGCGGCCGCTGCAGGCCTGCCGTCCCGCGAAGCTCTCCTAAAAACCCGGCCGTCTCCTTCAGCTCCAGCTCCGGGTCGGGGCCGGGGCAGGGGGGGAGGCCCTTCCCTCTCACACCCGGGTGAGGGAAGCGCGGGAAAGCGGCGGGGTCGGTGGTGCTTCCCCTCACGTCCTGCAAAGCGCCCTGCCGTCAAAATGTAGGGCTTGAACTCGGCCTCCTCCTGCGGCGGGCCAAGACCCTCCGGTCTGTTTCAGCCGTCGTGGAGACCTTTTCTGGTCGGTGAAGGAGAGGGATACGTTTGCCTAACCTCAGTTTTGCCAGCCAGATTCGTAGCTGGACCGGGTTGGTGGAGTCAGCATCCCTGGAGGCGTTCAAAAAACGTGTAGATGCGGCACTTCGGGACAGGGTTTAGGAGGCACGGTGGTGTTGGGTTGGCGGTCGGACTAGCTGATCTCAGAGGTCTTTTCCAACCTTAACGATTCTATGATTCTATGATTATACACAAAGATGTGCACGAAGCCTCTTTTCTTCAGAAGTTTTGAATCCAGGTACCGCCGTCTGCAAGATACGAAAAGGGAGGCTCATAATACCTGCGCTTTTTCAACGCCAGCTAACAGTCTTTTTCCACTTTAGAGACGAAGAGGAGGTATGAAGATCGAGATTCAGTACTAATACGGGCTGATCCTGCCCGGGTGAATATACAAAAGCCCATAAATAAGCAGAGGAATAACGAGCCATTGTGCTGATATTTCTGGCAGGTAGGAAAGAAACGAGGTCAGCTGTTTCTCTTACCTCACCTGCCCTGCCACAGCTTGCTGGCATCATTGCTTGTTCTCAGGTAAAGCTGCCGTTCACACTTAAAACCAGGATGTTTGCAGAAAATGTTACTCCCTCCAAATCCAGACTGTGTAACTCAATGAAATGCGTAGGAAGTGTTGTTTCAGTCACCGAAATGTTAAACTGCCTCATGATGTCAGCCTTATCAATACTGAATTTCAGAGAAAAAAAAAAAAGATGAGGCGGAATTCAGATGGAGTAAAGGAGAACATCCATAGGTAAAGAGCAGATAAATACTTTTCTGAGCTAGCAATGGTGTAATAAAAAATCTTGTCAAATAAGGAGACTATTTCCCTGTCTTATGGGGAGTTATAAGGACAAACTTAACAAGCAGCTTATTCCAAGTCTGGTGCCTACATTAAGCTCAAGGTTTAAAAATAATGCATCTGGCCTCAGCAGGGAGATGAAGAATTCCTTACTTAGACTTAATAGACTTTAGACTCCCTTTTACTGTTGATGAAGGCTAACAGGTACCTCTGAAGCAGT
Organism: Scopus umbretta; assembly: GCA_013400535.1. NCBI lineage: Eukaryota > Metazoa > Chordata > Aves > Pelecaniformes > Scopidae > Scopus > Scopus umbretta. The sequence continues at coordinate 19,025 of VZTL01003550.1, read as the reverse complement.
ATCTAGAAGGCCCATGTGTGGGGGAACCCAAAAGAAAAGAATAGCTGGTAGGAAACACTCATCACATCCCACTTCTGCAAGAATGTAAGTATTAGTGTCCATTTGAGGAAGGCTTAGGTTTCCCCCCCCACAAAAAAAAAAAAAAAAAAAAAGAGTGAGATAAATAGAGAGATGGAAGTGGTGGCTGAGGACATTGTCTGACTAGCTGAAGAGTAAACACCCATTATAACAAGTTCCCTTCCTGCTTATATGCAGCGCCCAGGGTTATCTGCTAATGTTCATGTTAATGCTGTTGTCTCGCTCAACAAGGCAAAGCAACCAAGCTCAGGCCCTTCAGCTGAAAAAAGTCAGAAAAAGTTTGGCTTCAGGCCAGTAGTAATTTAATGGCTGCTTACACACAATGTCTCAGCCCCTTGCTTGGGTTGGATGCGACTGTGGTTAAAATAGCCCACCCTTCTTAAGGTAGCCACAAGTTCCCATAAAAGGCACCTGCCCCAGGGCAGTGTCCCTTAACTTTCTCAGGGTAAGCCACACCTTGAGTCAAAATAGTTAATATCAGTATAACAACTGTGTGTGGAGCAGACTGTGCTGCAGATCCAGCTTATAAATTTGCCTTGGCTGAGACTCAGATGGAAAGGCAGTGGCTACAATGACATTTTCAGGCAAATCAGAAAATGGCCATCCTTTGGTTAATCTTTGTTGCCTCATTCATATGAACAGAGTGAGCCGAATTCAGTAATGTTTTGAACAAACTCAGTTATGTTTGACCAGTAAAAAAGGCACTTTTTAACAGGTTCTGTGGGAAATAAATCCGCTATTCTTTCTCCAATTCATGGAAAGTAAACAGTGAAAAAGTTCAGTGTGTTTATCTCTGTGTTTGCCTCACCTTCTATGACAAATTATTTCCTGTGCTGCACTTTGATTATTTAATCCAGTCTTTGTTGAATATAAGAAATGCACACTATTTCTCATGCAAGATAGGGCATAATCCAGCACATTTTACTGTTCTTATTTAATGTAAATTTTTCATTCTGTAGTTTCACTTCATTGCCTCAAGTTATACTTGTTTCCACCACTGAGAAATCCAAAACCATCCTGTGCTTCCATGGGATGGTGTACATGTGCATATAGTACAGTTATTTACACGTTCACATGCCCTTCTAGTGACTAACCTTTGAATGGTTCAGCTGACATCTGCAGAAATGCCAAGTTGTGTGAGATATCTAAATTGAGATCCATTTGGCCTAGTTTTCACAGACTTGGCATTATCATAGATCTCATTCATTCCCGCTGAAGCTGAGCAGTGAGAAGTCTCTGATTGTATGGGAGATGGGCAGAGCAGGAGTGGGTCCACGCAGTGCAGTGGGGTTTATGAGCCTGACTGAGCACACTCGCCACAGTGCTGTACCGAGATGCCCAAGCTCATTTCTCACAGAGCTAGCCTGGCTGCGGTATGGTTTATCAGCTCTGCTTTACACTAGAGCAGCTGTACGACTTCCAGATCTAAGAACAGCTACATTTGCAGACATTGTGCTTCTAAACCAGTAAAACTGAGAGTACCTGACCTGTTTGCTCTTGCAATCAAGCACAGTTAATCCATGACCCAGATAAATCACCCAGGGGTGCACAACAGCTGAGGACTTCTAGTATTAAGACTACCAGCTAGATATACATTGCTTTAGTTCAAGCATGGTTTCATATGCAAGCTTTCATCTCCACCAGCGCCTTCTGCCACCACACACTATTCAACCAACACATTCAGTGGGCCCCAGACCATTTCCTTCCAGCTGTGGCCTAAATGAACTCATCTCCTCTTTCAGTAGTCTGTCAAGCAGGTCCTGTCTGCCCCTGCTCTTCCTGTCTGTGTCCCAACATCTGAGATCAGTCCTGTTTTAGTACTTCTGAGCATAGTATTACACAGAGGAGGTCTGCGTGAAAGCTGCTGCGTCTCCTCCTCCTTTCTGCTTCTTCTCCTTCTTCTTTTTATCCTCCTTGCCATTTCCATAGGCTGCTTCAGATACAGCAAAAAGTCTTACTAGCACCTCTGGGCCTGACACTCAGGCACTTGCGCCTTAACTAAGACTGGCATAATCAAGCACGGGGTCCTCCCCCCTTATAGGTGCACCAAAATAGAAGCCACCGATGCCAAATAGCCATGGGTCTTCCAGTAGGGTCTCCTTCAAAAACACTAGGCATCTTTTTCAAAATATGAGCTTGATTTATGTGCTTAATTTTGCTTATCGAACTGAATTCCAAACATGGGGGAATGTTGATAAGGTAATTTTGTCCTTGCAGTCTTTACGCGGGGAAAGGTATTGCTTTGCTTCCTGTAAGATAAGGCCAACGTAAATATTTAAAGATGACACAGTCCATGGTGCATTATCTCACAAATTCAGCAAACGTGCAATGGTGTGTCCATGTTTCACTGGGCATAAAATCACACTGCTGCCTGACCAAGCAGTGTACAGCTCAGTATTAATGACCAAAGAGACCTGTGCACGCTGGAATATCCAGGCCGTACTACAGGAATCTGGCGGGGGAATGGGGCTGTACTTCAATGAAACAGTTCTTCCGCCACAATTTCCCTTCCCAACACCACGTCTCTCTGCCCCATCCACTGAGCAATGCAACAGCTTCTGCGGCTGGGCTGCAAAGTGGATTATTGAAATGATTTTAAGCCAAAGAATAAAATAAAATAAAAAAAAAGGTTTATTTTTAAACCAAGATCATTGAACTGATCCTGTTTGCAGCACAGTCCCCAAAGCAGCTGCCTCGGCACAAGTGAGGGGAGCATGAGCTGCAGCATGTGGGTAGGAAGGAATGAGCGGAAACTTTTTTAGCCAGTTTCCCACTGGCAGAGATGGTTTTCCAGACCAAGCCCCTCAACTCCTAAGGGGTCAGCTGTCTGCTCTGCGCTGACGCCTCTAACTGACGACTCTCCCCCCACAACCTTGATTATTGTGAATTTAGGGAGACTTGCTGAATGGTGCAGTGCTACCAGAAGGAGCCATTGCTTTCCTTTCTGGAAGAGGAGTATTTTGAAGTGGCGGGTGAGAGAAAGGTGACCTGAGCCGCTGCATTCTTGTTATTCTCAGCTGTTGCAACGCCCTTGATGGGAGCTGCAGGGGGGCAGGGATGTGGCAGCTCCCTGCAGCTGAACACAAGTCATCGGAGAGCTGAAATTTTAGCTTGTGCACTGGTGACACTAGAGGCAGCCCAAGGGAGGAGAAAAAGGCCATAAAGCCCCATCTGTTCTGTGCTTGACCACAGTCTGATTTTAAAAACCGGATGGGCCCAGGAAGCCTTGTCTTCACATTCCTTAACTTCAGGAAAAGCAACTTTGCTGTAATTGCACCAAATGTTGTCTCTCAGCCTGTCCTTTTCAAAGCAGTACAAGATGCTCTCACAGCATAGAAGGGAAATGACTGAACAGGGAATTACAAATAAAGAAAGGATCAGGCTATGTGCACTAAATCCTGAATGCTGACGCTAGACACATTTTTCCTTAAATGGATCTCATCTGACTTTGCTGCCTGCAGCCACAGCTCTAAGGGTGAAATTAAGATATTAGGCAAAGTCTAGGATGCAACAATAAACTTTTCTTTCATCTTAGTGAGAATCATGTGGTTAAGCCACTCTCCAAAGTCACCCTCAGTAATTAAGAAACATACTTAGACCATAATGGGGAGTTAATGGATTAAAGTGATGCCTTATTGCACAGTGGTTTGACTGTGCATGGCAGCTTTCATCCTAAAACACTTCAAAATCCCTGGGCTCAGGCTTGTTGCTGTTGCAGATGGTGTTGAAATTATGACTGACTCTCCATCAGCCTTGCAGAGAGACCTCACGCTGCGCAGCATCACTGAGGGGACCTTCAGGGATCCTCGCTTTCCTCCCCCAGTCCCATCAGAGCTCACGCCTGAATGAAGAGTGGTACTTTATGCTGGTCCTTGTTCCAGAGGCAGCTTACCTGTTTTGCATTCATTTGCATAAAAACCCCTTGAAGTAGGGATTAAACCAGTTTTCTTCCCTCCTGGGTGAGTCCCTTAATCCTTGGACTACAGCTACGCTCATTCTTGTATGCCCTCTGTTGCTGTCCCCTTCAAGCTTTTAGTCTTTGCTGCAAAGTAGGACAGCTTCACAGGGCAAAGCAGGGTCTTCCCACCCGGTGCGGTGGGGAGGTGTGGGTCTGAACCCTCTGGCTCTGCTCCTGTTGGAAGGCAGTTGGGCTCCAAATTCAGGACTGTGCTTTCTTCTCCGAGGCCCAGGCTCCTATACACAAGGGATTGAAGCACTGAAGATCAGAGCGCCCGAGGGCCATCATGGTTCTCACTCCAGGTTAGTAGGGGCTTTGGTATCCTCATCTTCTGTATTCTCCGAATTAATCCCCAACGCACACAGTGATGCATGAGTCCATTTCATCTGATAAAGGAACAAGCTGATTTCTACTTGAAGCTGTAGTTCCGAAAAAACTGTCATAATTGAGCCTTTCTACAAATAAAAAAAAGAAAAAGACAAAGCAGAAAATGACTGCTATTTTTTAGGCTAAGAAATCTGGATGTTCCAACCTTATCTTCAGCTGAGCAAGTCTGTAAACGGAAGATTTAATGTGCCACTGTCTTAAAACAGACAAACAATGTTGTTCCATATTTATTATTCTGTCTATATTTAACATTCATGTATAAATCAGTTTTATAAAGCTCTGGGTTAATAAGACGTTTGGAATTCTACAGTGTTCACAGAAGCCCTCAACCCCTTCTGAAAACGAGAGTAAATCAAACTTAACAGCTCATTTATCCTCAAAAATTATCTACCCGTTTTGAATGAGACTTAATGCAGAGACAATGGGACTATAAACTAGACAGTTACACAGGACACCCCATGATCTTTCTTTCATTTTCCAAGTTAGCTCCCAGGCCCATGTGCCTCCATCCATGTTTCTGAAGCAGAACAGAAGTGCTTGGAAGGCCCAGCCTGGGACCATGGACCAAGGGCTTGCCCTGTTGAGGAGGATGTATCACTGATGAGAAGAAAATCCGTAATTGCTTCATGCTCAAGCACAGGCTTGTAGTTTCAAATGCAATTTGCTACCTGATCTGAAAGACTTCTATGCAGCAGTTTATTCTCATTAATTAAACTCTAAAGGCTTTGATAGGTCAACAAGCCTCTCCGTAGTGATACGACCACAGTAATAGCCAGAACATATTAATAATGGAGTTTAGTAATGCAGAAATGGAGTAGCCAAGTCTTATTCTGATTTACTAGTCTTCCAGTTTTTAATCAGTTAATTTATACATTATCAGTTGAATCCATTGAAGTTTCACTAGACATAAATGCATACAGACATACAATGTGTCCTTGTCTACCAGTTTAATGAATTGTCATTCCAAAATCCTAGTTTTAAAATGTCTCTTACTTCCCTTGTAGAAGAAATGGGACTCTCACAAAGGATTTGCAAGCAGCTCGACAGATTTTTGGGTTATTTTTCCTTCACCTTGTCTTTCGCAATGAATTCAAGAAATATCACACATCCAGGGAACAGGGTAATCCTAAACTTAACAAGATTGCTTTGGCTGTTTGCTGCTGCTGTCATTCATGAAAAATAGTACTTTGACTCATGGATGGTGCCGATGAATTCAGTGAAGCTAGTGATTTTGAGCAACAAGATACTCCAGGGGAGTGTGGCAGACTTTACCCAGGGATTGTCTCTGCTTCAGGACAGAGACAATGTCTAGCTAGACAGCGCATACAGTCTCCATCTCAACTAGCAACTCTGGTCACTGCTGTAGTACATATTAATAACAATTTTGTTGAAAGGTCTTATTGTAGTCTTTGATTTGCTTTGGCCCAGCCACGTGAAAGGACATCCAAGTATGAACAAAGAGGACAGACCATGGCCAGGGACAGAGTCAGCGAGTTGGGAGCATCTGGGGCCAAGAGCTGAGGGCCACAGTAAGCCAGTCTGGCATCTGATCTGCATGGCTCATTTGAAAAAGACTGTTAAAAACTGCAGAGAGAAGACCCAAAGAAATTTTAACTGAAAAAAACCTGCCCTGAAATAAGGCAAACAGAAGACTTCTTTTTTTAGCATCTCAAAAATAAAATTAAGAGATGAGAGCATTGCACTGCATAAGTACCTTGATTAGAGAAAATGCGGGATTTTTTTAGGAGGGCAAGGCTTAACAGAAACAAATGGCTGTAATTTAACTCATTTAAACCAACAAGTAACGTTTAAAAATGAGGCAGGGATTTTTACACGAGGGTCTCTCACTATTGCAACAAGACATTAAGGAAAGAGATGGATGCCTCTTTGGGGTCTTGAAATGAAGTCTAAAGTGTGAATTGTTTGTCTTTTATGGCACCAAAAATACTCTCCAGGATTTCAGACATAAAGTTTAAAATGGATTTAAACAAGGGGTCTTTTGTGCTTTGTGTTTTAGTGCATTACGTGCATTAACCTACAGATCTGTGAGTTGCTTTACAGTAGAAGCTCTTTCTGGTTTTGCCCACACAGACCTTTCCAGAAATAAGGGTCTTCCTGACTGAAGTTTCACTGAAACAGAAAGTTTTCCTGAAAATGTTGGACAAACTGACATTTATTGATTTAAAACCAGAACAAAACCAAAAACTTCATTGAAATGTTCCCAACCAGCTCTAATGAAATAATCCTATCTCAACATCTTGGATTTTCAGTCAGGAAGCACAATGAAGCAGATTTTATCATAATTATATTTTTTGTGGTTTTCCACTACCGTAAACTGTTATTTATGTACTAAATGAGATCTTGATGTATCACAGTGGGTCTCTGAGTTATATTCAGCAGCCTGACTTCTCTAACTTGCTTGATTTAAGTTTCAAGTTCCTGCTAATTCTCCGGTGCATAAGGGTGGAATGTCAGCTGATGTTCTCTGCTTTCAACTTGAATCAGGAAGGATATGCAGTATTTTGATTACCTTTCTGAGATACAAAAAAAATTTCTCCTTTTCAGAAAGACAGTATGAAAGGAGGATGGTAAGGGGCAGAAAGGTGGTGGATTTTGTTGGAAGAGGTATTGAGCAATGCCTACAGGAGGACCGTTGCTTTTCAGCAGCTGCAACGGCAAGGCTACACAAACTGTACAGCTGGGAGATGACTCAAATTGCAGTAATCCATCAGCTTGTTGTGGTTTCACAGACAGGCCATTTCCCACAGGATCCATCTGATCAGCCCTGCTCTATAGCTTGTCTGCAGAGATAGAAAAGGATTCCCACCAGACCCTGACCTCTACAGTCATGCAGGGGCCAAGCTCCAGTGATCACAGAGCAAGGACCCCATAGGAAAATGTCAACCTAAAAATACACAGGGAACCACAGGGAATAAGCAGCTGAACTGAAGCGTGATGCTGTGAATAAAAACCCTGATATATGTATCTAGTACATACACTTAGGGCAACATTATGTAGGAGCAGGGAGGTTGTTTTCCCTTGAACTGATCCTGCTATGACCATTACCGTGCTTGGTTTGGCCCACCAGGTAGAAGGTAAGTTGGCACTAAACTGCCAAAAAAGTTCCCATTTGGAGAAACAAGAAGTCCCTAGCCGATTTTAATAGCTAGTAAATGTCAGTCTAACTGAAGACAGCTTTTGGGCTCTCCTGACTTACTGTGGAGGTTTGTATTTTAAGTGCTTGTGTAGTGCATTTTGATCCAAGAACGTTTGGAGCAGGACAGCTCCAGATGCACTGTCACAGACCTGGGGATGTGAAACAAGAAGCAGTCCAGGGAACACCATGTCACCATGTCATTTAGAAGAAATGGTCACAGTGGTCTTAAATGTCATTACTGCCAGGTGCTGATAACCTGTCTTTTCCATGGGTGTTATCATAATGCCTCCTCCTGCACATCTGTAATGTTTCTTTGGGAAAAGGTGGTGCTGCAGCATGACCCTACCCTATGCAGGTATCTTCCAAAACTAGGATCCTGTTCTCCCCGCTATGGTGGAGCCGTCTAAGACTGCACAGCTAAGAAAAGGCCAAAGCATGCTTCTGTGCACACAGTCCTAGGAAGCATAACAACAGGTTACAAATTATGAGGGCTAAGAAAAAAAATAAAAAGCAAAGGGAAGCTGTAAATCATGCCAGTTCTGCTTAAATCACTTCAAATAATTTTAGCAAGTGGCGAAACATGACGAGGAAGATGTCAGAAGCATATTACATTTGCCCTCCCTGGCTGAGGAGAGGCAGCACATACGTAATATGTGTAATATGTTGCCTTGACAGATATAAATCTTGGATATAAATCATATTTAGTGGGCTGCTCAGTGTGGAGCAGCCCTTCTGACAGACACGTTGATAGAGTTTATCTATAATCAGAAAGATCTCCCCAGGCAACCCCTCCACAGGTATCTCCTTCGTTCTGAAAACAATTAAAATAAAACAGTCCTCTCATTTTGCTAACTGAAGAAAGAGAGTCTGGGTTAAATCTTTTTCTGAGAATATTCAGCACGTCTTCGCACTTTAATGAACTTAAAAACCTCTTTCGGGTTTTTCTGATGGGAGGATGATGCTGTAGGTTGGAGTCAGGTGAAGAATACAAAGCACTCATCTCCCCCATCAACATTTTATTCTGTTTTTTGGCAATGCTCTTGAAAATTCCTTCCCAGCCAGAGCCTGATGGGGTGCTGCATGAGATGGCTGCACAGCTACCTCATACCCATATAGAATCACAGAATCATAGAATCATTAAGGTTGGAAAAGACCTCTGAGATCATCTACTCCAACCATCAACCCAACACCACCATGCCTACTAAACCATGTCTTGAAGTGCCACATCTACACATTTTTTTGAATGCCTCCAGGGATGCTGACTCCGCCACCTCCCTGAGCAGCCTATTCCAATGCCATATAAATGTACTTAAATGTCCTAAATACCTGGGACGGTGGAAGTCCAAAAAAGCTGTTTCCAAAGCTTTCTACTGTTTTTTTCCTGATTTCTTCTGGGTGAGTTTTCTGCTACGTTGGGGAACGGAATTGTCTGGACTTGGGGTGAGATGAGAGGCAGAACTAATGCAGGGATGGGACAGGAGCGTGCATTGCGTGTGGTCTGTGTAGGCATTGCGTGTGCGGTGTGTGTAGGCACATGTTGCATGTAGGCACGTGGGTGTGCGAGGTGAATGGGGAGGAAGAGCAGGACCAGCTCTTTTGGCACTGGTAAGCCCAGCTGGCTGGTGGAGACTCCCGTGGGAAGGTGCCTCTGCTGGCAGGAGCAGAGCATATCCCACCACTCCAAGTAATGTACCCACTGTGGACTGCTGCAAAGGACTGCACTGAAGGCAAGACAAACCTGCAGCCAAATCAGTATTCGTGTTTTATATCTTAGCCTAGCATATAACCAAAGACGGGGCTAGCTTAACTAAGCAAGGACACCTCTTAAGTGCTCTGCACCTTTTCCCACTCTATTTTACAATTGCAGCAGCTTATGGAGCTCCAATCATTTCAGTGCACAAAATCCAGTATTTCTGTATTTATAGTACTGTAATTGCTGTCTACTCAAATAGCTTTCATTGAAGCTTCTCCAGCCCTTTCACTGGACTGAAATATAAAACTGAGTAACATGACTGACTGCAAAATCATTTTAGCTATGGGTGTTTATAAGAGGCGCATATCTTTCAACTTGTGTGTTTTGTGCCAGGGCTCTCTATACCACTAATTATACCAGCATTAATGCACAGCCACAAGCAAGTAAGATGGCAGATGTTCTAGGACCACATCAACATCCACAACCACAGAAAACACTGTGAAAGGTGTCAGCAGCATCCTGATTGATTCAAGATTCTCATAGAAACTGAATTTCCTGTGCACTTTAATTTCTCATTGTTCCTCAGGTATGTTACTGGTAGCTTGTGATACTAAAGTATGCATACTGGCATTAGAATGATTTACATCTCCTTTGATTTTCATAGCACCCTGGTTATGTATAGATCATGCCATATAAGCAAAACTTACAAGAAAAAATACAAGGAAAACCACATCCTGATATAACAGAGTTACATCAGGAAATATCCTGATTATAAATGGAATGAGGCATGGGGGCTTGTTTTATAGTATCAGTGAGATGTGGGGTTTTGTCAGGTTTGGACTCTGAGCATGTCACCTGCCCAAGGCAAAGGGTGTTTATAAATATACAGGCAGGCATTAGCCACGAGGTGGAGGAATATTCTTCTTGTACAGCACTAGCATAAACATCAGGATGACAGATCTATTTAACATCATGCCCAAAGGGGGAACTAGTTTCTTCTGCTTTGACTCCCTTCAGATGGACTGATTTCAGCCCCCGGTTTGTATAGTTACAGTTCTGCTGAGGGAAACATGAATGCACAAGTGTACCTTGAGGACACGCCACAGATCATCATCTCATCGTAAAAATGGCCTGGTGAGATCACCTGGTCTGCAGAGCCAGATCACCTGGTCTGCGGCTGGAAGAAGACAGATTCCTCTTTCTCATTGCCTTTAAGAGAGGACCATCGCTCTAATGAGAAAGTCCCTGCAATAAGAAGTTGCTTTCCATTCTTATTGCCACTTTCTTTTTCCTTCCTGTGCCACAGGTTGGTGGCTTCTTTCCTATGGTCTGGTTATGTATAATCCAATATTTTCTTGCTACTGCTGCTTTGGCTCTGAGCACAACAGATCTAGCCCAAAGCCAGGGCTGGCCCTAGCTCCTTCATGGTCCCAGGCAGCCTCCATGGGGCGAATCCCTCAGCTACAGTCCCAGGAAGGCAGCACACTGCTTGGTCAGCAAGCCTTGCTGTGTTACAGCAAGTCTGTGTTACTGATGAGCCAAAAATATCCCTGCTCATTTTGAGGGGAGAATCTGTGTGGGTGGCAGACGGCCAAGCCACGCTGCAGCTCTGGGAATGCTTTCCTCTAATTTGTCTGTCCGAGGCAGATGCCTAGTTTGCTCGCAGAATGGATGCAGTCCTCCTGCCCCTTTCAGGTGTATCACCCGCGGCTGCGAAGGGTCTCACATCTCCACCCTGAGGGTCTGCAAAGCCCCCTATCCAGAAGGAACACACATCTGGCTGGAGGTGCACATCTGGCTGTAGTCTACACATCTGGCTGTAGTCTACGCATCTGGCCAGTGGCACTTCGCAGCTGTGCACATCCCAGATGAGCATCCATCCACCAAGAGAGTACGGCAGATTTCATTCCTCTGCTGCCTGCATGCACTGAGCCTTGACAGAGCTTAACACTCAGTTATATCTTTTGTAAATATATAAATATATATTTATATCTCAGTGGCTTTGTTGTTGAAGCTGTATTACAGGGTGGGATCCTCCATGATGAAAACTAGTCATACCAAAATAACTGTGAAAGTTCCTTCTCTCAGGTTATCCGGAGGCAGTACAGGATGAAACATGTAGAATGGGAACTATGGATGAGGCTGCCTGCTAGAGACATTGCCTGGTAAGATGGCAATGCTCCAATTTTTTTCATCCGTAACCCAGGACAGAAATGGCCTGTGAGGGTTAGGGTTTTGGATGGGTCACTATGAGCTGTATAAGGAGCACATGCTTCTCCTGTGAGCACAGTGCACAAGGTAGGGCTTTAAACCATGGTGTCAAGATACTTTTTTCTAGCATGGCCTGGAGATGTCAAAGCTGAGGTCTCAGGTCCTGGAAATGCTCATCCAGCGTCAGCTGGTAGGGGGCTGAGTGCACTGTGCCAAGGGCTCTGTGGTGCTAAGGTGGTCGGTAGAAGAATAAAACTACCGGTTGATCCCAGCATGGGAAAGCCAGCGTTTCCCTCTGAGTTTAGGGCAATTCTTGGGTACAGATTTTATGGCAGAATTGAGATGGAAAAACCCTTTTGAAAAACTGAAGTGGGGATGTCCACAGTTTCTGCAGTTTACAGATGGAAAAATCTGGCCTGGATACGTAACCACCTGCGATAAACAAACTGAAGAACGGAGCATACTCGCTCCTTCAGCAGGACTTCTGAATGAATGACCCTGACTTGTCTTTTCTGGAGGCCCCCTCATTTCCCCAAAACTCTCCTGTTGTAGCTCTGTGCATTTTAACTCAAACATATGTTCACTTTTAAGCAGTACATGTAAACCCAAAGCGTCCTGTGTTTTTTCTCAGTCTTAATAGACTCATGGAATCACAGAATGGTTTGTATTGGAAAGGACCTTAAAGATCACCTAGTTCCAACCCCCCTGCCATGGGCAGGGATATCTTCCACTAGATAGGAAGGTATCCCTATTTTCTTCAGGCAGAAACCATTTCAAGCACAGTACAAACGTGAAAAGATCAGTTTGAAATGCATTTCAAGGAAAGCTTTAGCTAACTTGAAAGAACAGCTAAGATTATCCTCCATATCCTGCCTTTTAACATCTAAAATTAATTTATCCTATGCAATCGTTAGGGGATAAACACTGGGCTGCATAAGGCACAATACGTGATACTGGTCCGATATGCATAGGGTACAGAGCAGATAGTGATTATAACCAGCCACAGACAGAAAGAAGACTGAGAGCAAGGAGAGCTGATCACAAGAGGAATTATTAGTGGGCGAAATTCTTGAAATTCTTTTGTTAACAGTGCAGTAGCTGCTGCTGCTACTACAGCAGCATTAGCTGTAGTTCACCAGGCAGATCAGTCTGTCATGACTGCAACTTAAATAATATTGGTTCCAAGGTTGGCCAGGAGCTAATATGATACATTTTGGTAGGATGAAAGTTTTCAGTGTTGTCCACAAATTTAAGCTTCCTTTTCAACTGAGAAAACAGTGGAGATATGGTTGAATGCAGCTTATTTTTCTCTATGCTTTCAACTAAAAAAGGTCAAATGGTTTCCCATAACTCTTCATTATTACACAGATATGAAAGGGTAGTAAACCATTGTGGGTTTTATTATTTTCAAGGCAGTGATAAAACAAGGGATATCTGAAAATGCAAAAAGTGACCTAAATTCCAATTATTTGAACTTTGACAATGTGCCATCAATAGCTTCTGATAATGCAGGTGTTAACTTTGGAAGATGCCTCTCTGGTTACAGATTAGCAGGAAAGAAAATAGTATTTTCTTCTAACTGATCCAACCTCTCATATAATATTTTACAGCAAAGTAATTTGATTTTAAAAGCAATTTAACAACATTTACAAAGACCTTTCCTTAGTCCCTGAGAGTTTTAGAACTGCAGGAGAGATTTAATTTTTACACGTGGAAATGTCGAGGTGTATCTCCATATGACAGTTATCTCCATACAGTTACATTAAAAGAATTTTTAAAATATTTTCTAGCTCTTTAAACAAATAAAGAAATTCTTTCTTTATCTCTTTGAATGTTAGATAAAGATTTCCCAGTTGCACATTTAAATTCTTGAAGGATCACTTAGATACGGTTGACAAGAGGGGTATTATAAAAAATTTAACATTTCTTTCACAATGTGCCACAAGATTTTTTTAATGATAACCTTAAAATTAAATGACCTTACCATGCATGTGCTGAGGTTAATTATATCGTACATTCATTGAGAGGCAAGTTACAAGACAGAATTGGTAGTTCCTCAGTCATATGTATAGTTTTTACCTAAAACACTTCTTAGTGAAGAAAAAAAAAAAATTTGTCACATATCCAAATACTTGACTTCACATTTTAATTTCAGTCCTCAGTCTGACTAAGATGCTTTCTCTGACAAAAACACTGACTTTCAGGACACTGTAAGTTCTCCTGAGTGGCTTCAATCTGATGGAAAGCTGGATATGGCATGTTTGCATAAGGCTTATTGTATACTGAGAGGCTTGGCACAGCTGCTTGAATGGAGTCTTGTATTAGGAAATAGGCTGAATCCTGCTCCTCTCATGACTTTAAACCTCTGAGAACTCATGCCATTCCTACTTCAGACACAGAGCCACACTGAATATTTTTCACGTGTGAACCTGTTAAAAACTATTAGCATAAAGCGTCAAACTAAAGTAGTTTTGTTTTTTCTGGGAAGAATTGCATTAACTGATTTCAAGACACAGAGGATAAGCAGAAATGTCTCAAAAAAGGTTGTTCTCCATTATGACAAAGTAAACAATGCCCTGAAGCTCATGGCATTTTAATTGGATATTGGAGGGTATTTGAAATGAACGCTTGATCCATGATAAAAGGGAAAATATCATCTCCCTAAAGTATCCCATGTCAGGCATGGGTCACTCACAAGAGGTGACCACCTGTGCCGTTGAAGACCTGCACTCATCAACCTTTCTGGTGAGCCCTGTCCCAAATGGGGCCCCAGATGTCCTGCCCCACCATGGCCCCGTTCCCCTTGTCTGCCTCCCACAAAGCCCGTCCGACCCCAAAACCTCCTGCAAAGCCCTAATCCCTGCTCTCTGCTCACTTTCATGGCAGTTTCTCATCAGAAAGGGTTAAAGGAGGAGAGGGGTTGCAGCAAGGGTTGGGTGAACCTCTCTGGCAGGAAGTGGGTGGCCCAAAGCCACCGGACGCTGATGTGGGACCTCACAGTGGTTGGCAGGAGTGCCGGCTCGTTTCCTATGCCGTGCTGCTCGCTGAGCTGCAACGATTCCATCGCTTGCCACTGCCAGAGCAGATCCTAAAATAAAGAGAAGCAAGGCTTTTTTAGTGTGCTTATGCAAGTGTAGGGTGGCACTGGGTATGCAGCCAGGTTCTCCGCTGCGTGTAGTCAGCTTCCACCCTGCGTGAGCAGATTTTTCTCATGGAGTGGGGGGAGAAAGATCTCAGTAAAATGCTATTTCTAAACAAAGCTTGGCAGGGGATTCAGGATAAGGTACAGTGCCGCTCTTAATCTTTTTTCCAAAAGAATGGATTTCAAGTTAATGACCCCTGAAGCGTATTTATCGGCCCTGTAGGAACAACCAAAACACCTTTCCTTTTTCTTTATTTGGGGACAAGAAGGGAGGCTTGCAGCACAGATTACTTCTATTTTACAACTTGAATGACAATTCACTGTTTCATAGGAGAATATTTACATAGGAGAATATTTTCCTGTCCTAGGAAATATACTTTGGGCTGCAGGGACAGGAAGCAACTACTGTGAATATTTTAGCAGAAGCTGTGGGTTGTTGGCATTGCTGCAAACACAGGTCTATCTACAGGCAAGGGCTGTGCTGTTTTTAATATGACTTTCTCTTGATCTTGACATGTGACTTGTCCGACCAAGCCAAAGTGTGATAAGACTCGCAACATGATTTAGCAGTGCAGGAAGAGGGAAAACAATGACTGTTTTTCAGTGTGTCAGGAAAAGAAATCACATTCTGCTCAAGGTTTTGTTTTGGTTTTTTTTTTTTTTTCAATTGTTTTCCAGAGTAACTCAAGCTTTAAAAATAAGAGCTTGTTCTCAGTGTGAATTTTTCCTGTGGGTAGTTATCTGGACATACATAAAACTGGGTCAGTGGTTCCCACCCTTTCCAAGCCATGTTTGCAGTTACTGGATTTCTGCCAAACTTTTCAACATCCCTCATTGCCTTCAAGTAGAAGAACTGTGGCAAATCAGACCTGTATAGCCTTGTCACTGCCAGCAGCAGTCATGCTGCAAACACAACTGTCTTGGCGACTACTCAGATACTTTTAACTGATCTACAGTTGCTGGGACACGGCTGAAAGCTTGGCCTCCGGTCTTTGCATCTGTCAGGGCAATTTAAAAAATACATATGATCAAAGCTCTAAATGCTGAATGATGGGTACTTACAGAAGCCAGCGAACGGTCAGAACAAAGATCCTATGATTCTATGATGCCTCTTTATGCTGACAGATCTTGTCACTCAATGACCTTGGACTGCATTGATTACGTATTTTGAGGCTCCTACAGCAATACACTCCACTGTGGTTCAGGGACATTTTGCTAATATTTCTCTGAACACAAAGTATAGATTTCTACCCAACACTGGTCATACTTGTTGCCAGGTGAGGTTGTGATCATCCCTGTTAAAACTCTTTGGGCTCATTACGGAAAGATGGGCAACATTCACAAGAAAAGGCACTTGCCAAAGGAGAAAGTCAGGCCAGCAACAACATTATTGCAAAAACAAGTCATAAGGGTGTCTGTCTATGTGTATGTATGTATCTGTCTAATGAAGAGATATCTGTAACTGGTAGCAGCATTGGAGAATAACTGTATGTCATAGCCTATACATCTGAACTTTGTCAGCACTTTCCCTAACAAAAAACACTATCATTTTAGGGCAAAAAGAAAGCAGTCTGGGAAAATGTAGTTCCATACCAGCACTCAGATCTGTTCTTCCATCGGTGATACTCCATTCCCCTGTGTGCCTTCTATTCTGGCTCATTCAACAAGGTCACCCAAATAAGACCATGCACCCATATTATATATTCTGTATCATGAAATAGCCCTGGAAAGACAAAAATATTTGCCTTTTTACAACCTCCTCTGTGGCCTTTTCCCAGTTCTGGCAGCCCACATGGGTTCCCCTGCAGAGGATCAGTCCCTTATCCTGTGTGTGTGCCATTGGCTTCATCTACAGGGGAAAGCTGGATTCCTGTTGCTCCCCAATGCAACACATCGCTCTTGTGCCAGTATAGGGTTTGTAGCTCTTCAGACAGATGCAGAGCTTCCTCCTAACCTTTGAAGTCATGATCTGAAGCATAATGCTGGCAGCAAAAGCCAGGATGTGGGAAGCAAGACCATGGGACACAGGCACCCTGCTCTTCTGTTTAACCAGTAGGTCACTTCCTATTAACAGTAAGGTTACCTCCTACAGGCAAAACCATAAATCATGCCACCCAGCAGCTTCCAAGTTGAGAAAGCCACCTCTGAATTCAGAAATTCAGTCTTGAGCTATGCCACCTATTGCTTCATGCCCTATTCATTATGCTTGAATTTGTGGAATTCATACTTGGTTTTAGTCCAGCGCATAAAAATAATGTCCTGGATGATCAGAGCTCTACTTTGATCTGCAAACCTCTTCCTTTGTCTTGAGGCACCAACCTCAAACACCTCAAGGACATCTGCTACTGAGCCTGAAATTAGTCTGTCCTTCGCTGTGCTGAGCAGAGCTAGATGGATGAGAAGAAGCAACCCTCAAGCCAGTTTGTGCAGTAGCACGCTGGACTGTTTTTTATTTGCCTTAACCACAGTGAGAGCTCTCAAGTGTTGCAAGACATCTTGTCTCCAACCTGGCCTCTCTGAAAGAGAACCGTTTGTTCCAGGATTTCATCAGCTGTCTTCAGTTCAGTCCAATTACTGTGATAGGAAATGACTCTCTGGCCAGCAAATCTTGGTGAAGCATCTTTGTTAGGGCCAGACTCACATCAGACTATTCTCTTTCCCAAGAGAGACCTTGGTACTACTCAGGCACAGATTTCTGCTAATCTTCAGCTCAGTCTGATGGAGAAAGCTTGGACTTTGGTGAACCTTTAACATGGACCAGGGAGTACCCCGTATGTACAGATGCTCTGGGAATGCTCTTAGCTGCTCCTGATGCTGTCCTGGTAGCCTGCCACATGGTGATGGGAAAGACCCAGTCCTTCTAGGAAGCATCCTGACATTGCTTGCCAGGGATAACTAGGATTTGTAGATACCTTAATCTGAGCTCACTTTTGCATGTGGGTACTTGCTACTAAGCGTGATGCACACTATGAGTGTGCATGAACTAGGTGTGAGGAAGCACACCAGGTTTTTCTGGCTTGGCCAGTTTAACTTGGGTTTAGGTTTGCCAAAAACTACTGGGCTTTGCTGCAAGATGTCACCACCCCAGTATCTCCCGGTGATGACCTGAAGGAGGTGATGACCTCAGGAGGAACTGAACTGGGGACTTGTCAAAGAGAAGAGGGTTGCTCTATAGAGATGCCTGGGTGAAGGAAAGAACCCAAACTATGTGAGATTCTCATGCTATTTAATGCTGCAAGTAATAAGCAGACTTCTAGTGTAACTGTGTAGGGCAAGAGCAGAGGGGTGGAGAGTTGCATGACTGGTAAGTTCCCAAACTTGCAACATTAATGAGTTTGAGAACCTGAAGTAGGAAATAAAACCAAAGCTCATAAGAAAACAAGAAGTAGAATTCTATGTCTATAATTTGGGTTTTTTTTGGTGCACAGGCTAAAAAAAAATACCGTCTGGGATCTTAGAGACTCTGAAATGTCCTGAACATTCACAGGGAACAAATGCATGGTCTTATGGAAGAATGCCCATGCACAAACATGTGGCCATCAGTGTGTGGCAGCAAATTAGTAGGGCACATATGTCACATAAAGAGGTGAATATCAGGCAGATTCCATGCTTCTGGGAGTTCCCAAACAGATCATGGTCAAGACAGTAAATGGAAAAGAAAAGGTCGAGGTCAAAGTCTAGGTCAAAGGCCAAAGTCAAAGTCAAAATCAAACACCACATCATTTTGATACGCAGACAGTTATTGCAGTGCACAGCAGAGGGACAACTGGAGATTCAGTTAGTACTCAGTCACCAAACCTAATGGGTTCCCAGTTCTTCGCTCCCTGCATCTAAGGTTTGCTCAGTATCAGTATCAGGCCTCTGTCACTTCTTGCCCCCCGATGTTAGGGGTGCCACAGACAGGAGAGTTTTGCTGGGAAGGAAAACGTGGAGTTAAGCCCAGGCTAAACACGTGACTCAGATAGGCACAGTATTCCTGCTAGGTTTACAAGCAATTTATTTGACTCTTTCATGGATTAAATATGATGTTTTTTGACCAATCTGTGTGGCAACCCATTAATTTAATCCTATTCATTTTGGTATGAGCATAAATATACACGTGTGTGCATTTACATTCCACTGAGTAGCGGCTTCAACTCCTGCTGGACCCTGGTTGCTTGAGTCACATCAGTCCATAAACAGATCCCAAGTCCAAGACTGGCTGCTGGAATCCAACATTTCAATGTTTGAGCAGTTAGGTGGTATTAGGAAACAGATAAAAGGCCCAATGGATATAGGCAGGTTTCCTCTAATGACGTATGTAATGCTTAGAGAGGAAATTATAAAATTGGAGATACCTGAATCTGATGAATAAAACAATGTAGGACCAGTTTGTGCACATACATACATACATACATAT
>VZTL01003549.1:0-16587 GCA_013400535.1 Scopus umbretta | reverse complement strand
AACAATCTCTAGTCATTCAGACTAGCTAGTAATTCACACCATCTGGGATCCGAATGGAAGTTTTGTACTGGGACAGGAGCGGCAAGGAGTGCTGGCTGAATCCGTGGCCAATGCTGGGACATATGGGCAGGACCCATGCTTCTCCTCCCACGCCTAACCAGGTAAGACTTCAGGCTCTGTAGCCTCTCCATTGACTACACTGAAGCAGAGCAAATGTGATCCCACCTGCCACAAGAACAAGCAGGTGGGAATGCATAAATGCAGTGCTGCAATATTCTGTGTATATGGGACAAAAGATACATTCAGAGGGATAGAAGAGAGGTGTGCTTGCTTTTTGGAGTGGGGGGAGAGCCTTCTAACAAGGTATTTCTGTTACTCTTATTCAAGAATTGAGATCTCCATAATGTAAGGGGCAATAATAACTAGTTTTAGTCAGAGCTAAAAACTAGCCAAGACACTTGGGAAAAAAAATGTTAAATAAAGCAATTGATGCCATAGGAACTTAAATCAGTTCAACTGACTCATCTAGGAGGGAAAAAACTTCTTAAAACAGAATTCCAGAGCAAAACCAGATGATGTAGTTAATACACACAAACAATAGCTGCTGATGTCCTTACACCGACCAATGCTGCCTACCTTCCTAAAGACTATGGCATGGACATTTGAAAAAGAAACACACAATGGTTACTTTGAAAACTGTTTGTCCACTGAAGTGAGATAGGTTCCCACCACAAAAACTGTTAAATTTGCCCTGAATGTTATTCTTAAACATTTTATTCCAGCAGGTCTAAATCTGAAAAATAAACAGCTCCCCCTAAACCTGCATCTGATCAGGAGCATTTTGCTTTAATTGGCAGCAGTTCTGGAAATCTCCAGGGTACATGCAAGATTTCTGGCTGACACTTGATTTTATAACTGAATGCAGTTTAACTGAAAAGTAAAAGCTCATTGGCTAGGAAATGGGATAAGAAGAGTCTAATCCCTAGAGAAAATAAAGGAGACGCTCAGCTCTACCCAGCTGCTGAAAACTCCAGCTATCATATTGCGTTTGAGAATTCCATCGAGTCCATCATCTCCAGACTGATTAATGACTCCTCTAATAAGCAGTGAAATCTTTCCAAAAGAGTTCTTATTGTTCTTACAAGAAGAACTTTCTGAGCCTAGAAATGCAATGGAGATATTTGCAATTTGTTCATCAGCTGCCATGACACTTGTCTCAAGGCAAGAGTGCAAGCACCCAGATTTCTGCAGGCAGAGTAGGGTTGCAAAGGTGGTTCTTGTTCAAGATGTTGAATGAACAAGTGACAGCAGATTACAGCACTTTAAGGAAGAATCAGAGCCTTTGCTATTCAAAAGAGAATGGAAGAACACAGTTGCTAAGTGATGAGGATAAAAGTGGATTACACAGAAGATCCTCTGTGCCATAAGCCTCATCTAAAACTGACTGGAGTCTTTCCAGTGAGTTCCGTGGGACTTCAATAAAGCCTGTATAACTTTAATGAACCATTTCAGTCTTTTCTGGCCTTTCTTCTTGTAGTATTATGTACTGTTGAATGAATACAGAAGACTGCTACAACACCACAGTCAGGGCAATTGGCAACAAGTTTCTTATACATCCCCCTCACTCTCACAGAATACAAATCAAAAGTAGTATCTGTTCGGGAAATTATTCAAACTGACAGCTGAACTGAGATCCTCAACATTTAGCCTACCAAAGGATACAGGCCAAGATCACAGCTTGAGCGGGAAGAACAATAAATGAATATTTCTGAGCTCTCATTCTACCTGCGGGTTAGAGCATCAAATGGGCACTTACTTTCCTCATTAATCACTCTATGGATACTATCCAATAAAAAGGATATTTCATTTTCTGCAAAGGATTAGAAAGGAAGATTTCATATGACAGGTAAGGGGACTAAAATCCCAGGCCTGGCTGAGATACAAACATGGGTAAACTGGCAAGAATATCTCCAGCTTGGAAATTGGAGAACTATTTCTAGCTGTGAAGAGACTGAGGTTGTGCACGAATTTGCAGAGAGAGTAACTGAGGAAAAAGGTGACCTCTGATGCAGTTTTAAAAGGATAAGATGAAAGATTGTCATTTCACTCTGAGCAACTGGATTTTAAGAATGGGGGAGGTCCCTTCAAATCCTGTTTTATAAATTGACTATCTCAAGCAGAACAGATGTCAGGACACCCACATAGATTTCAAGTGCTTCTCAAATTCAAGGCATTGCAAAGCACTGAATGAAAACCAAAACAAAGTGAGATACCAACTCCAGCCTGCTGACATACTGGTGCAAAGTCTCTTCAAACAGGATGTGGGAGCACCAAGCAACGTGGTGTTGCTTGAATTAGGACTAGTCCACTGAGTGAGCAACTAGTCCATCCCAATGAAGGGCTCATACTTTAAGAGCAGTTCATCTACTGAGGTAGGTTTCTCTTTCTGTGAGCAAAATTTCACAATGGAAATCTGAAAGCTTATGTAATCCAAGTTTCATTGAAACTAACATATCCTTGTGATAATCATGCCTGTGATAGAGAACTGCCGTATCTTCACTCACTCTAGTGTCATGTATGTCAATAAAATGCTAATTGTTTATCACATTGACTTAAGTTTTTTTGCATTAAGATAATGTTCCCATGTGGAAAAAGTAGCATTTAACAAAAAACAAGCTTCAAAAAAATGAAAACATTGTGACTGTAAAAGAATCATGGATGAGATGCTTGGCTAGACATTTCTGGATGTTCTTTATCTCAGACTCCTAAGCTGACTACATCACTGGCCAGAAGTGGAACAAACGATTTTACCATTTTTATGTGCACAGTAACTATACATTATTGTTTCATTATGTAGTACAATACCTAATAGTTGCTGACAAAAGATGGGGGCAAATATAGAGCTAATTTGTGAAAATCATACATCATTTCCCTCAGAGAGACAGGAAAAGAAAAAAAGAGCACAGGAGGAAACACAAAAAAAAAATTATAGACCACTTAATATTTTCCCTCCTTTGAACAACCAGCAGGAATGAAGCCAGCCTTTCAAATTTACCTTGCCAGAAATAAGATAGATGTCTTAGATCAAACTGGCAAATTACCACAATCCAAGCCCAATTTTTGTTCCACTTCAAGGTAAACTGATCTACAGCTTATTAGGTTTTATTACCTGGAACAAAACACAGCAGCAAGGAGGGGTTTTTTTATTATTATGAAAACAGAGCCACATCTACCTTAAAATAGAAAAGTGCATAGAAAACAATTCTTATCAGCTTTTTTTTATTTATTATTTTTCTTTATTAGATTTTCCTCTTTTCAGTTCCAATCATCTGTGTATCATAGCACAGCACCAGCCTAAATGGTTGGTATGAACTGCACACACTCCAGGCTTTTGACTGTGACGGGGTCAGCTTGCACCTTTCTGTTATGCCAGGCAGCCAAGAACCAAGCAGTTCCCAGGGTCTTAGCAACTGAATAAGACCTTAAAAAGAAAGACGCTTAAGCCTTGGCTTTAGAGCAAATTACATTCTCCCCCATTTTCCTTAACCCCTGCTAACTCCTGTGACAATAATTAGCCATCTCTCTTGCTCTCCTACAGGGACTAACAGCCTTATCACCTCCCGCCTTGAAACATCCTCCTCTGCCCAGCAGGTACTAACTGCCCTATTCACTCAATTTGACTACCCCGATAATGTAATAAATTAAACTCTGAACAACTGTTTCTAACCTGTAATTTGTTGAAGGCTGATGACTCTCAAAAAGGCCTTGTTTGCTCAGAAACGTGTCATTTTTTTCTGCATATGTCAACTAGTCTTATTAAAAAAAAAAAAAAAAAGGTCTCTCTCCCCAAAAGACTTGCTTCACTTTTGCTTCACTTGTGGTCATCACAACTATCAAAATCCTAGCACAAAGAAACTTTTACATCAAAAAAAGGAGAGTTTATTATTGCTGTGACATGTCAGATTAAATATTTACAGACTGAAAGTCTTTAAAATCATAGACAAAGCCAACAGAAATCAATGAGAAAACTGTCATTTAAATAGACTTTATTTCAAGACCTTGATTGAGCTGACAGACTTAATTTCTTTCAAAACCGTCCTCTTATACCATTCAGCAACAATAAAATGGGACCTTAAAATGAATGCTATTTATATAGACTTTCTTACTATTCCACACTGCAGGTCAGATGTGAAGGAGACTTGTCTGAAGTCCCAGAGAGCAGACAGGAAGATAGAAGAACCATAAAAAGCTATTTTTCCAAGAATCAAATATTTCTGCAATCTGACTTCACCTGCCTTATCTAAAAAGCAGCAAATTCAGTTCTTTTTTTAATGTGTGTGTATGGCTTATGCTTTCATTAAATAATTGCATACAACTCTTTTTTTAATAAATTCAACTGAGTCCTATAGGAAGTTGTGAAAAATGCCACTAAATAGTTGCAACATTTTTTATTTATGATTCCTATAGTCCAATTGCTGTGAAAATACTAATGAAAAAATAAAAAATAAATTAAAAAAAAAAGATATATTTAACTCCTCATTCTCAAAACCCTAGTAGGGCCTTCAAAAATCACCACAGCCTGATATTCACATATCAACACTTGCAACAGCACTTTGGTTGAACAAGTCATGCGTAGACAAGTAAATTCTTCTCAGGATGAAAGTATCTCAAATCAGCTTAATAAAATAACATGTTTGGATTCTCTATAAAGGGAATGAATTATTAGTTTACATTCTTCTGTCACTAGGTATCTTTCCTTGCTCTTTGATGCTGGCAATTGGTTATTTCCCTGGGGCACTACAATGATGCATTTACACGTCACTGCATCCCTTGCTGTGCTGAATTGTCACTCCCAGATTCAACATGGCAGGCTGATGTAGAAATTCAAGCATATCTGAGGGCTGACAACTTCTGCCTGGATATCCTGGATTCCCCTCAAGTCAGTGCAGGGTTTGCTCTGCTAAATAAAAATACAACTCCAGTTTGTATTTGCCAAAGGTAAGAGAAGGGAAAGGGGGATATGGTTTTCTTTGATTTCAGTGAGTACATAGGGTAGATGAGAAGATCAAACAGAGCACCTTTTCATGACCTCTTCATTTCTTTTCTTCAGCTACACAGCTTCTTATTTTGGCATCACAAATAAGCGACACATGAAAAGACTTAAGACCCTGGCCACAGGTGACATTAGAGCAGTTTCTAGAGGTGCAACCTGAATCCAGTAGCAAGTAACCACTGGTGGCCAGGTTACTACAGATATTTTCAGGATGATATACTTATTTTTGTCTTAACTACTCCCTCAGCCAGACATGTTTAGCAATTCTTAAGGGACTTCTCTTCCTAGGACTTGTCCCATCTCCTCCTACATCTACATACACTCTTAACAAGCATGATATCCTTCAATGAGGACTTCACCATCCCAGGTATCAACAGGTCAAATATCCTTCTGTGAAGGACAACTCCCCTTCTTCTTCTTGTAAATGTGGTTCCGACTGGCATATTTTCCTGCCCCTAACTACTTGTCCAAGAAGCATGAGTAACTTCTGTACAATTTCTTATAATAGGCAGTCTGCACTTCTTTTGTGCTGAGAAGACCGCTAGTAAATAGGGAAGATCTTTAGATTATTATTTTAGAGGATTTTCTGAGGTTTCCCAAGGGTTCATCCCTATGATGATAACAGTGGTAATTAGAGAAATTTGACTTCTCGTAACCTCTTGCAATTAAAACCAGTAATCACTTCGGAGAACAAACAAAAGATGCCCTATCAGTTCTCCACACTCAACGACCTAGAGGAGAAAAAAAAAAAAAAAAACACAACAAAAAAACCCACAGCATGCCATCAGGAACAGAAGAAACCCCAGAGAGAAGATAGATAACATGTCCAAATAAATAGGGCTACCACGTAGAAAGGTGTGCTGGTTTTGGCTAGGATAGAGCTAATTTCCTTCAGAGTAGCTACTATGGGGCCATGTTTTGGATTTGTGCTGAAGACAGTGTTGATAACACGGGGATGTTTTAGTTACTGCTGAGCAGTGCTTACACAGAGTCAAGGCCTTTTCTGTTTCACACACCACCCCGCCAGTGAGTAGGCTGGGGGTGGACAAGAGTTGGGAGGGGACACAGCTGGGACGCTGACCCCAACTTACCAAAGGGATAGTCTCTACCGTATGGCATCATGCTTGGCATATCAAGCTGGGGGAAGAAGGAGGAAGGCGGGAACATTCAGAGTTATGGCACTTTTCTTCCCAAGTAAACGTTACGTGGGGAGGCCTGCTTTCGTGGAAATGGCTGAATACCTGCCTGCTGATGGGAAGTAGTGAATGAATTCCTTGTTTTGCTTTGCTTGCATGCATGGCTTTTGCTTTATCTGTTAAACTGACTTTATCTCAACTCACGAGTTTTCTCACTTTTACCCTTCCAATTCTCTCCCCCACCCCACCAGGGGGGAGCGAGCAAGTGGCTGTGTAGTGCTTAGTTGCCAACTGGGGTTAAACCATGACAAGAGGTTAAGTATCAGGCAATATAAAAATGGAATATTGAAGGCAAGTTCCAGTTCAAAGAGACAGGCTGCCTCGTTATCTTGAGATGTCTTCTCAAGGGGATTTATTGCAAGTCTGACAACTGCAAATGAGTTACAGAAAAGCACAGGCGGAATGATAATCACAGCCACCACCCAAGAGTACGATACATAGTACAGTACTCTGTTATTGACAACCTGTAGTTTCTTCCTCTGACTTTAAATGCAGCTGATTCGGGACCATTATTTATATGGATGAGGTACTACTTCATAAGAGGAAATCCATACCCCCAAAGCTGATGTATCATTCTCCTGCTTGTGTGAAAGATGTCAATAGTAAAAAACCCAAAGTTGATGGTTATGAAACCCCACAAATTTTGTTCACTGACTGTGTCAACATTCACAAAATCACAGAGGATGAAGTAGAGACTGAGTGTCAAAGTCTGCCCTCCCTTTTGGAGGGAAAAAATAGTGCCTCTAAGCATTAATGGGTTTCTAATCGCAAACTGGACAGTTTGTCCTCAAATATTGTTTGTTAGGAGACAAAGGTATTTTGGGGACTACTAACACAGAACCATCTCTGGTGCTCTCCAGCTTGTAGGGAGGAAAAACAAGTACACAGCACGCTGTTGGAAGAAGTAATTCCAATTCCCTGCTATATTTAATTATTCTTCTGTGCTGTTCCTTTCATCACATTTCCACTCCACACAACCTTAGCAACTACAAAAATGTGAAGCAGAGAAGCTTGCAGCTCCCTGGGGATATGGATTGCTGCTTGAAAACCTCAATGAACTTTGAGTAAAAGCATTTAGTGTAGAGGAAGTCTGGCAGGCAAAAGACTACATTTAGCAAGAACAAGTTATTTTAATTTGAGTAAGTAAATTGCTAAGGAGTGGGGAAGAGCAGGAAGATGAGAGAGGGAGATCAGCCTGTGAAAGCTGGAAGTACCTGAGAGTTACTAGAGGACATAAATACCTGTGATGAAAAGGATATTGGAGAACAACAGATTTATGGGGGCTGTTTCCTATAGAAAGATGTTCATCTGAGATTATGAGGCACTGTGAGTGTGGCAACGTTTCCATGCACTTTGCATACACAAGTGTCACAGACACAGCACATAGCAGCGCATAAATCTTGCAAAACGCAGTGCAGCAGCCAGCCTTTGAAAACTATTGTGTTAAAATTATCACTTCTGTGATGGAGATTGAAAGATGGGAGCACATCTCTGCTCCCTTAAATTGATGAAAGCAGCAGGATTCCTAGACCTTCGATCTAGCATTGGCTGAATCAAGTATTGTCATAACAGTTTCGTTGCTTGGGGCCACGTTATACCCAAACAATACCCTTCAGAGAAAAAGCACATTACAAAGTTTTTCTTTTCCCCTTTAGGAAGGCCTTCCCATTACCCAGCTGGCAAAACAACCAGCTGTTTAATGACCTAAGAAGCAGACCAGGGCTCTTTGCTGCCCTTGGAAAGTAAGCTGAGGGGAAGAGCAATTTAACACAGTTCATAAGATTTGTGCCTTAGAGTCCTGAGTCAGAGCAATCAAACTTGAGGTTATTAAAGCAAAGCCTCTCAGTCCCAGTCTAGGGGAGCATCCTGGAGCAGTCCTGACTGCGAGCAACACAATGCAAGACTTCTCACCCGTCACCTTTCCATTTTCCATTTCCCTGTATATTCAGCCTCGCCTTAGGCAGGGAAAGAGAGGAAAGAAAGGACTTCTTATGGTCTTCTGGCTTGCTTTGTTGCAGCTTCAGTCTGTTTATACACATTACTACAAACTCAAAGATGCCATGACAGCCAGAAGCAGATTTACCTCCATGTTCTCCAAAGACACAGTATTAGCCGAAAGGTATCTATCAAAGCGTGGTGGAGGAATGAGGCTCAAGCTAAACAAAGAACTGAATTAGTTACAGTTTGTCAAGACTGCATGGGAATGTACTGCTCCCTCTTCTTATGAAATAAAATGTTCTTTATTTCACTGATGATACATTTAAATATATCTGTAATTTTGGACGTTATTAGGTACGCAGTTACGTTTATGTTGTATGTTAGCAGGCTGGATAAGACCGTAGTTCCTTTTGCTTTACCTCTACTGTCCCACATTTAGAGACACTAGTACCAGGTCGATGGTTCTCAGAACTGCTAATAGACTGAATATAAGGGCCACCACAAAGCAAAGTATTTCCAATAATAAAAGAAACATTTATTCTTCTCTATAATAGTAACTCAAATAGCAGAATAAAATTTTGCTACTACTGTACTCCACAACAGTGATGGAGAATGGTTCAGAAAATAAGATTTTATCCTAGTTAACCAGAAAAAAAAAAGTTTCTATGACTTCTATCATGACATCAAAAAGACCCATTTTAATCTTGGAAAAGGAATTAAAATTTTTTTTCCAAACAAATTCTAATACATCTGAAAAATCAGAGAAGTGTATTAACTTCCATATGTGTCTTTCAATAACTCTCACCACAGCAGTCAGTGCTGGCTGGTGTTAGCCTCAGCAATATCATTTTAACAAGCTGATTATGCCCACAGCTATCGAAATATGAACTCCACTCATTCAGTGCAGCCAGCAGCACCAACAGCATGGTAGTAAAGAAGGGAAGCATACATTATGGTCTCTTACCACAGTATAGATCTGAGGTTTGCGCCTTTTTGCCAGGTCAATTATATTGACTCCGTTGTAATAAAGGTTCTCAATGCACCCATGGAAATTTTTCCTCTGAAAGGTTCCTGGTTTCCCTGGGACAGGAATACCTCCAAAACTGAGCTTTTGGAAAGAATAAGAACAGTATTTAGTTATCACCCCAAAAGCAAGACAGCAGAGCCCCACTCTATCCAGCCAGCCAGGATATTATCTAAGAACAAAGTCACATTAATAGCATCATCTCAGAGCATGAAGCAGGGCCTGGCTACCCAACAGGGCAATTATAGGCCACATAGCATTACAGCCGTTGAAGAAATGCTGCTGCTGCATTTGGAAACAGCTTTTAAGTGCCTTGACACACCTTCACCAACCTAGTAGCACCAGCCCCCTGGCCCCCAGGAACAACCAACACACAAGGTAATGTTCAAATGGCCTCCAGCCCACAGCCCCCACTGACCTGGGGGCTGCCACCCAGCAGCAGACCACGGTGGCCAGGAACCACTGAGCAATGGGGGAATAAACTCTTCCTGCCCACAGAACACTGGGTTTGCCTGGGAGCTGGAGTCGCCCCTTTCCACCAAACATGTATCTAAACTGTTCTGGTTTCAGCCGGTGGAGGGTAGTAATCACACACACAAACTACCCCATTTGCACCTTGTAATCGTTTTCCCTAAATTTCTCTGTGGTTTGGTCTTTACAATACTCCCACGCAGTATTTGGGACCAAGCAGTGCAATGGAGAAGCTCTGCAGGTTACACATTTAAATAAAACTTCTGCTGTGCTGTTGTCTAAGTACTGGAAGATGTCAGCATTGTGCAGATTACAAGTTGTCACTTCACTGGAGGGCTGAAAGCCCTGGGAGGACAAAGAGACTAAGAAAACAGAGCTTCCAAAATCCTTGGAGAATAATTACTTTAGATTCCTAAGAAAAGAAAGAAAGAAAGGGGAGGGGGACACACACACCAAACCAAACCCCACAACCCAAAAAAACTTATAATAAACTTGATAATCCCTTTTTCATTTTCCAGATGACACAACTCATTTCTAATTAGCTCCACCGGCCTTTTTGGCACAGTCTTGCTGGTGGTACCACTGGGGTTTTATTCATTTTTCTCATCACAGCCCGCAGCATCACGAGTGATGTAACGCAGGTGGGCATCCTGCAGCCTCCACACTTCACAGCGCTTCCGGCGCATCAAGAGCCGTGCTACAATCCTGCTGCGTCCACTGCAGCACGGGCACGCGCTGCTCTGCGGCACTGCCTACACACGGATGGCTGCTGGAACCTGGTCAGCCTTATTCCTCTGGCACGACTCCTAACGGCTCGCCTCAGCTCATTATAACAAAAATAAAGGGAAATTTGGGGGTTATTTTTCCTCTCACTCCACCTAATAAGCTGTGATACATAAGCAAATGAAACCTCCCTGGATAACCTTGAAAGCACGTCTTTGAAAACAAGTCCTTAATGAACTTGCACCTCAGTTGTATTAATTGATCACTTCAGAGAAATAAAGAGCGAACAGACTGCTACTTTACATCAGTTGCAGGTTTGTTATTGGCATGAGGGCTTATGTGGTAGCAATGTTTTTTTTCCAGTGAGAATCATTAATTCTTTCTTAAAACACCAGACTTTCCTTCGTTCATGTTTTATTTTTTAAGTCTCCTGCTTAGGGAATCTGGACTGGGTTTCAAAACCAGAAGAAAAGTCAATATCAATTATACCACTACATTATTAAGAAAACAGTTTCCTTTAACATTGGTAATATTTTTAATTACCAAACTAATGGGTTTATTACTCTCAGTAAGGCCTTTAATCCCTAAAGTGTGCTGAGATAAACTTTCAGTAGACTGCATTACTGTAGTGTTCAACTGAAAAATTGTCTCAGTGCAAATGGAAAGAAAACACACTGTGTGAAAAACTAAGCACCAGGGGCCAGGACTAAGTGTCACAGAGGTCAGTGGTGATGCTGATTTACACCAGCTGAAGATCTTCTCTACCATGCTCCCTGTTTTGAAACATCTGGAAAAACATTCTGCAAACTACATTGGAGCTTGAGTTTTCCCTAATTGGCATCAACCTTGTGCAAGGAATTTTATTACTTTGAAATTAGGAAAAGCTGATGACTCAAATGTTTGGCTTTTCTCAATTCCATCTTAAAAGTAGTTACAGCTTTGGCCCTCGCTAGTTCTTCACTAGTCTGAAGCTGTTCCAGAATCTCACTGCTCAAATGTGCTGTCCCTACTAAATATGTTCGTGATTTGGTGCAGCAGTGCCAGGGGACAGGTAGCACTCTCTCTACCCTGCTTTGTGAAATGCAAAGAAGGGAGTTTCAGCTGAAACATGAGAGAAGCAGAGACCAGGCACCTGCCACTGCTGAGCCGTCTGCTTTTGTCCCTTGGGTGTCCTGGGAATTGATCCTTTCCAGAGAAATGAATCCAAGGTGCAGAGGGGAAGCTTGTAGTCTCCTAAGCAATGAACCATGCCAGCTCAATGCATCCAGACAGGGTGATGGCTCTGACTGTGCAAGCATGACCCTGTGCCTTGTGGGCTAGCAAGACTCGGTAGACAAGCACATGGGGATAAAAATGAACATGGGTAATCTGTACTAGCTGTGCACCGGTGGGGGGAACAGATGAGGAACTGCCTTGCATATAGATACGATGATATAAAAGTTTTTTAAGGCATTTTTTACTGACTCTCAGCCATAAGCACTGAACTGCTAGAGTAATATGAACTGCACTCTGCCACACCTTGGCCTGATCACAGGGGAGCACACCAGCCTCGGGTTTTACAGGTAAAGGCAGGATGTTTCCTCTGTTCAGTCCTTCCTTGGCTGAGCTGCTCTGGCTCCCTAGGCCAGGATGCTCTGCATCACAGCCCCCAGATGTGAAGGGACCTGGGTCAGAGCTAGTTGTCTTGACAGTCGTGCTCAGGGTCTTCCGTTCCTAGTGGGAAGAAAAATGTCTTTACCTGCTCATCTTTATGTGGTGAGCTGTAATCTGAGCATGTGGTGGCTGGATAGAGGCACAACTCAAAGCAAGTATCTCCATGGTCATGTCAATCAGATGCAGGGATGGAGTGCAATGATCCCATTAAAATCATATTGGAGATGATGACACAGTACCTCTCCCTACAGCTAAGCATGGTTGCTCCCTGAAGGTTTGATTAGAACCCAGGTTATACCTTTTAGTTTAGCTCAAAGTCTGCCATACTTTGACGTGTAAGCACAATCCAATGCATATTTCCCCAGACACTGGCCATTTTCTGAGACTGTCATATTTAGAGTTGCATTGATGTAGTCTATGTTAACTATGAAAAGAGCTCTCTGGGAAGGAAATAATAAATACAAGATTTTTGCTGCAAAGAAACAGCTCATAGGGTGGCTGTTTACCACCACATTCATTTTTTACCGATTCAGCCTCATCTCCTAGGTTATAACCTAAAGGGCTTTACACACCTCATAATCGATATCCAAGTGATCTGAATCCCCCTTCGTTCGGAAATGCTGGGTGTGCTTGTCCACCGTGAAGTTCACTTGCTTGTTAAAGCGTTCTATGAGAACTGAGTGCCAGTGCTGGTCATCCAGGAGGCTGCCCAGGGTGACGGACGTGTGGCTGTTACTGAAGTGCAGGTTGGAGTCTCCTGGAGGGGCAGAGACAGGCAGAAGACACCAGAGTTACCTCCAGGCCCTTAAGTGAAGCATGGGGACTCAAGGGGAGCACAGAGCAGTGCTCCTAGATGCAAACTGGAGCTCTGCCTATCAGAAACAGACCCTTGCCAAAGCTTGCCTTAGGTTCTTTGGACCTCTCATTCATATATGTGTGTATACACACATGCACACATACATTCTTTTCCCAAAAAATCTTTGTGTTAAACCAGGAGGTTTTCCCAAAGCTGCACCACACATTGCAGCACACAAAGGGAGGGGTCACCTCTCTGTCTGTGCCCTTGGTTCTGCTATGCATTCAAGGTCCTGGTGTTTTAAGAGCTCACTTCAGGTTGCACCAAAATCTCCTGTCTATTCACATTAAGAGACCACTCCTGACACTTCAGTTTCAACTATGTGCTTTTTGCATTTTAACAAGAAAATTTCACCTGTCTATTTTCAGAGAAAAAAAGCCACAAGACAGTGAAACAACATGAACGCGTTTTGTTCAGCTAAAAGTTATTCTTAAACCTGGCCTAGATCTCCACCAGTTTTGATCTAGAGTCATAAAAATATTTAGGCCCTAGCCCCGGTGATTTCAAGCACTCTTCTATTTTCCAGCTGGCTACATGTTTAAACACTTCAGAGCCTCTCACTGAAACGGAGAATGTGTCCTTTTTTATATTCCAGAAGAATGGAGAGAACACATGCTCCAAAACTGTCAGGCAACATGCAAGCAGATTCAAGAGCAGACATCAAAACCTTTGCCCATGACACATGAATACGCAGAAAGGACTTGAAACAGCTAAAATATGTACATTTGGGGTTACTGTTGAAAGGAAAAAAAAAAAACCCTCTTATCTCAGATTATGTTTTCACAACAGCATCTCCTCTGGAAGAAGTAACATGTTATATTTAACTGTACTATATTCTTATCCTAGTGTGAAACATTTGTAAGAGGAAGACAAATCAATGAAGTCAAAGAAACCCACATTCAGAGGCTCACAATGTAGCTGCTTGGTCCAAGTAACATCCAAATACCAAATCAGAAAAATGCTGCATTGTCGTTTCTACTCTTTGATGAATTAAATAAATAAAAATGAAGAAAGGAAGAAAGGAAGAAAGGAAGAAAGGAAGAAAGGAAGAAAGGAAGAAAGGAGGAAAAAACTATTAAACATTAATTAAACAATTAATAAGCTAATGTAAAAATGAAATCCCAAGAGCTGTGGAAAATTGTTATTGTCATTTAAAACAAACATAATTAAGCATGAGGCAAAAAAAATGCAGAAAGAATTATCTACAAGTTCTGTTTTAGTACCTCCAGTTTGCTCCCAGTAGTTCATGATTTCTATTAATTCCCCAAGTCATAAACAGGGGACTGAGATATTGCACCTTTGCCTGCTTTATCTGCTCTAGACAAATTTCTTAAAGTGTTGTGGAATTGCTAGTCTGAGATCTGCCCCTGCTAATACTATACATCACTGGATGCTATATCTCCCATTTTTATTAAAACCAGCTTTGGCAGTCTAAGCACCATGTACATGAACTGCAAATGGCTCAGATTACTTTATTCATCAAAGTTATTAAGATTGAGAGTAGCAGTGAAAATCTTGGACTTTAATTCCCTCCCCTCTTTGCCCACACCCACATGGTTACAGAGGGAGGGGATTTGTTCCAGCTTTCCACCTGGATGGGTCACTGAGGTTTCAGACCAAGTTCAATGCCCAAACAGAGTAAGTGCAGCTCCTGTGCAGACCAAAGTACATCAATGCAGGCATGGAAACTTCTGCCCAACTCAAACCCCTCAGTATGAGAAACGTGAGTCAGCAGGGACTGCTGAGGCCAGTACCCTGGGTCACCCACAGGTGAAGCTAATGATTAGATTTTGCAATAAGGCTGGGAGAGGGGGTATGATGAATCCTACTACAGTGGCTCCTGCCATTATCAAAGTGCTTTTGTGTATTCACCAGGCGAAAGCAAGAATCCTTCTACAGAAAGAAATTAACATAGCTTTTTATCTGTTCCTGTGATAGAACATGATCACACAGTGATGGCCTTCCAAATATTCACAACTTTCAACTGAAACCATCTCCAGAAGCAAAGCAATACCAGTATGCACAATGTTTTGACCAGAATATTTTCATTTAAATTCTGTATTTTCAGCTCAGTTCTAATCACAGAATGAAGGAAAAAAAAAAAAAAAAAAAGACAAAAACCTAAAATAAACTCTAAACATTTGCACTCCAAACAAAACTTCCTGGGAATGTTATTCTTAAAAACAATAATAATAAAAATAAAAAAGGAGGAAGGGGAAGAAACAGAACATATTTTTGAAATCACTGCTTGAAAGCATCATTAAGCAAAGGTCAAAACTTCAAAAGTAGTCACTGAGCAGCTCAGCCTTGGTTGGCACTAGTTAGAAAAGCCAAGGTCTCTTCTTGGCTCAGCTACCATGTCCTACATGCCATCAGTCAAGTCTATTCCCTTTTGCTTCCCATCCCACCTTCTCTGACCAGTATTTAAGTTGTGAGCTGTCTGAGGTATGCAGCATGTTTTGTTGATCTCAGCTGGAGTTTCTAGATACTGCCTAATATAAAAAATAGAGTTATAAAAGCAAACCAAGACAATCTTTGTCACAGTAATACATGAAAAAATAATCCTAATTATCCTTACCCAGGTTGATGTGCAAGGAGAGCTTCCCTTTCTGCAGTTCCAAGGTAATGTAGTCTCCACGCTGTCCTTCCCCATGGAATAAGACTCCATCTCCCTGCATGCTCTTGAACTTCAAGGAAACCACATCTTTGAAGGTGCTCATAAGCTTCTGATTGAACCTGTAGAGGAGTGAACTTCTGCCATCGAAGTCTGCAATATCTGACTCTGGGAGAAAGAAGATGGCAAAATGAAGAGGAAAGGCAGCATCAGGAAAGGGATTGGATTTTTTCAGGATCTTTTTGAATACCACTTGGAGCCAGGTATTCTCAGAAGCGTACATCCAGAGGATGTACATGGCATCTGGGCAATCACATTTCACCCATTTCCAATCCTCTCCCTCTCTCTGGGGAAAGGGAACACCAGGATAAATCCAGAACTCCTCTGTGCTTGTCCTCTTCTCTCTCATGCAAGACTTTTCAGAACAGAACATGTGCCCTCCATCACATTCAGATCTCCAGAACATACCTTGCCACATTTGCTATTTGTCTCAAACACACCCAAGATGTGATTCATTATTTTGAACACTTCAATTCTCACTCCATTTTTTGTATCTTCACAAGTGTCTGCTGAGTTGTTTCTGCGTGTTGGCTGTGCAGCATCCATGTTTGCATCCAAATAAGCATCATCTTAGCCTCTGAGGGTTGGCTGCTTGTTTGTGATGGGCATTTATCAACCATGTTTCTGCATGCAAATTGACTAGGCTGGCAGGAATAGTGAAATATCAATTCAAAAAGCTTTTGAAAGGATTTCATGGGAACTGGGCATCTAAACCGATTATACACCTTTGAAAATCCTATTAGAAACATATTTTCCCCTTCAGCCAGCNTACACCTTTGAAAATCCTATTAGAAACATATTTTCCCCTTCAGCCAGCCTCTAAAAGGCAATCACTGTGATGGGAAACAAGCCTCAATTCTTCAATTGCAATTAATATTTCCTTTGGCAGCAGCAACCTGCAGTACTCTCTTTGCTTTATAAAGTGGTATTTTAAGCTAAATGTATCTTTAATAAACTTTTATATATATATATATAAACTTAAATATATATATATATATA
>VZTL01003548.1:0-27434 GCA_013400535.1 Scopus umbretta | reverse complement strand
TGCACTCAATCCCCTCATCCAGATCACTGATAAAGACATTAAACAAGGCTGGCCCCAGTACTGAGCCCTGGGGAACACCACTTGTGACTGGCTGCCAACTGGATTGAACTCCGCTCACCACCACTCTCTGGGCACGGCCATCCAGCCAGTTTTTAACCCAATAAAGAGGACACCTGCCTAAGCCATGAACCGCCAGCTTCTCCAGGAGAATGCTGTGGGAGACAATGTCAAAGGCTTTACTAAAGCCCAGGTAGATAACATCCACTGCCTCTCCGTCATCCACTAGGCAGGACATCTGGTCATGGAAGGAGATCAGGTTGGTCAAGGAGGACCTGCCTTTCATGAACCCATGCTGGCTAGGCCTGATCTTGCTATAATTTCAACTCAGTACTTATCCCAGCTACACAGAGAACAGTTAGCACATTCTGTATACTTTTTACATGCTTGAAGTCTTTACTATTCTGGCTTCTGCCATTTACTACATATCAAGATGCCTTACACAAATGTATTCTCACATTTTTTCACATGGAAAAAGAGCTATCCTAGTTTCAGCAACATAATACAGAAATAATGAGTAATTAAAGAAAATGTGTAAGTCTAAACAGAACAGGTATTTCAACAGTAGGAATGAACACTTATTTCTTGGATCTTTGGACACAAAAAGTAATCCCACATGCAGCCCAGGATCATAATCACAAGACTACCCTAATACTGTAATTAAAATAACGTCACATTTCGAGAAAGAAGTAAAAAAGTGTCTCTGTTTAACATCCCAGCCTTTCTGCCGATGGAGGGTTCATCTCAATGAGCTTTTTAAATCTGTGCCTCAAGTGGCATGAACTTGGTAAACATCCAGTTTGGCAAAATGCCATTTTGTAGACTGTTCTGTGATTGAGTAGTTGTCATAACTAGTCTAGTGGGAGAAGCTGAGGAATTTCAGATGCTACTGAACCTGAAAAAATTTCTCTGCCATTCAGGATTCTCTGGTTCTTTGGGTACATTACTTTCTCTGCTGAAGTCAAACATGCCTTCCTTCTGTCAGAAAGCACTGGGGAGCCAGCAATTTCTTTTCCTGTCACGTTTAGCACCCAGAGATCAATCTACCATTTGCACCATAACTCTGACACAAGGAACAGTGGCTCAAATGCTGACAGAGAAGAAGACATAGAAAAGAATATTGTTTTGAAATTGAAACCCAAATACCTGACGTGACTTACATGTTGAGACAAAATAAGATATCCTTTTGTATAGCCACATGCAACTGTCATCTGATTTAGGGCTCAGCCTTACTTTGACTGAAATCCCTGGCACATGTCTTTGCTTTTTCCAATGATATGCTAGTTCCAGGATGAAGAATTTGAGAACACAATGCAGGAAGAAATGTAGGCATAGTAAGTCAGTATTCATAAAGAGGATTTTTATTTTCTGTTATTTCACTTTTGTGTTGCCTAGGCCTACTAGCTAATTAGCGTTCTCTTCTGTCTTTTGATAACTCTCTCCCTTCAGAGAGCACACTCCGGAGTGCTATCCTTAATGGTTTCTAGTGCAGTCTGGTTAACAAGCATGGGGTATCAGTATGATTCTGCTATGAAGTATTTCATCGCTCTGCTCTGAGAAATATTAGTTAGAAGTTGAGCTGTGTCTTCTCATCTTACACTTCCTTCCAGACCCCTCATTTCCCTTGTAATTTAATTCCTATATAATAATTTCTTGGTTTTCAGACTTCCAAATGCAGTAGGAAGGCATCTCAAAGGCATCAATAGCAGCCAGAGGCCTAATGCCCACTGAATCTCCCCATGGTTTACTGCCACTTACTTCTTGGAAATATCTCCTCTGTTTTTTGTGTATTTGTACAGTGAGTAATAAAAAGAAACACTGACAATCCTGACACAGGCTATCAGGACCCTGAGTGTACCCCTCTCTTCTGGAAGCTATGCTGCCTGGTCTCAGGGCCAACACTGACAGGGCAGCTCTCCAGCCTTGAAGCTATGTGAGGGAGAGCTGCCTGAGAAGCCCTGGCAGGGGCTCTCCACCTTTCTCTGGGAGCTGCTTTTAGGCTGGGCTCTCACACTTGTTTTCTGCCAGAGCTACATTGCACCTATGCCCATACCTGGCCAGGAACGCTGTTGTAATGAATCCTGATGCTGACACATGGATTTGACTTCCTGGCTTGATCTCAGGCTTGTCTCATCACCATGGGCTCGTCCGTCAGTCTCCACTTTTGGCTGACCCAGTTTACTATCTCCAGACCTGCCATGCTTGCCCTTTTCAGGCACTATAGACCTGGGCCCTGTTTGGGGTAACACTACTCTTCCTGCCTTGCTGTCATGCTTGCTGCCCGCATCTCCCTTCTGGAGCACTCTGCCCTTGCTGCTTGCTGACAAAGACACCTCAGCTGTAATGCTGCAGTAAAAAAACAAAAAGAAAAAAAAAAGTTCAGGAGTAAATATGCAATAAAGCAAAATTCTACCCAGAAAGGAAAAGGTAAATGCTTTGCTCAAAACCTCATAGAGATACATCTCTACAGTATCTTTTGCTAAGCTGTTTCTAACTGCAAGTAGGATTACTGTAAAGGACTTACTATTTACAAACAAGCAAGAATTTTTTTCATAGTAAGCAGGTAATTACCAGGACAGATATCCATAGTTAACTTCAAACACAGAAATTATTGACACCTTGAGAATTTCTGGAGTTTCTACTGTATTTTTAAATGAACAGTATTATCACTGATTTAGTGATACACACTCCTACTTCAAAATGTCTTCTTCAAACTGTATGTGGTTTTAGAGATTTTTATAAAATTCACACAGCACTTTAATTTCCTAACAATGATCGCTTTTTCTTAATGCTTGACCACTACCAATTGTTGCGTTGGTTCATAATATCACTCTTTCCCTAGTCATAAAAAAGACTAGGTGTGTCCCCTCCTCACTCCCCAGGTGCTTACCCCATTAATAGGAGATGACTTTTAACTTGTATATATTTTGCTCTCTGTACTTCAGTGGGAAGAAAAAACCCACCTATTAGTGCCTTCTTTATAACTCATGGAAGTTGGACAAGCAGTTCCGCACTTGATGGGAAAGTTTAGAGGTGCAAGTAATTCATCTGGAAGAATGATACACAAAATCCTTAGCCCTCTGAGCACGAAGTAGGGCAAATCTCCTACCATTGTCAGACAACAGGGGATTAAAGAGCCAGACTACCTGCAGAAAGGGTAGGGAAACTAGATATGCTGTACAGGCAAAATCAGGAAAGAAATTGTTCTTCTCCCAACTCCTGGAGAAAGTGCTGCTTCCCAGGGATCATAAGGATTATTAGTTTTTCTTTCTGCGAATAAACAGCTAGACTGTGAGGACTGATTTCTATGGACCCTGAAATGAGACTGATGTTAGTATATTCCACATTTAAGGAGAGAAGGGGTGCGTGAGAACCTGAATGTCCAGGGAACTGGTGTGCCTCTGTGCTGGTGAGAAAAGGATTTTAAATGTTGGCTTGTGACAAACTCATTAGCACATTGGAGTGACTCATGAGGACTATTATAGAATATCTTAGGGTTTTTTTCCCCTTTTACTTTTCAGCAGAAGGATGCTTTTCATCTCTGGCTCGGGTCTTTCTGATACTAGCTAGGGCATGTTTCAAGGCATTCTCCGTGCTTCATGCAGGGCTTATGAAAAGACTATTTTTACCACATGACTATTAGCAGGTCTCTCCAATCCTCCTGCCTGCCTCAGGGTCAAATTCTCCCCTGAAAGTGCTCTCTGATTATGTAAGAGATATAAATTGAAATTCCATTGGGGAGCTATGGCTAGCATAAAGCTGAGGAGAAGATTACCTTTGTGGCTTTGGTTAAACACAAATGGATCATTCTCTTAAATAACTCAGCGGTTATTTTTGCTCCTTCTGATGTACCAGTGGTTCGATAAATACCCAGCACATACGTTTGGTTCATAAACTAACCAACTTGCACCTTGCTCCGCTTCAAAAAACCCCATAAATCTCACTTCATTTTTGTGAAACAGCTACGTCTCTGTGTATTATGACTAGGATATATTGAAAATCTGATCTTTCTGGTCCCACAAAGAGGATTCTCTTCCCTCTTAAAAGCAGTCCGAGACCATTTTCACTTCCAACCATGGGATGAACATGACCTATCACTAGCAGCACTGTTTCACTGCATTGCTCACAGCATATAGCCAGTGGGCCAGACTCTCATGTTCTCAAGAAGCAACACTTCTCACTCCATACTTGTGTGCCTGGGAGGCACTTTTGTTTAAAAAAGAAGTCCTGATATGTAAGAGAATCATATAATATACTCACACAACAAATGGAGTGTTGCAATATTGTAACTGTGCACAGAAACCTGGGTTAACCAGCTTTGTAAGTCTGCCCAAGTAAAAGTTTTGGGGTATACATGTTAAAGCCTGGGAAGAAGAAAGAGGGAAAGAAAATTTATTTCAGAGTTGCCTGGGACTGTATGACCAATAGAACTGTGTGGAGTCCTACAGCCTATATGCATTCTAAAAGAATTTAAATAGCCAAAGTGTTTGTGGTTAAAGGAGCAAGGAGCAGAGCAAGGAGTATCCAGAACAGCAAGCAAAGAGTAGCAGGCAGGATCAAAGACCAGAGCTGTGAGGACAAAGGTTTACATGTGCCTGGCATCACACTGTGAGGAAGTGCTTGTATCTCTGCATTGCACAAATGTGTTTCACTGGATTTTTGGCCTGAAAGTGACCTTGATGGGATGCAGACATACTCCAACTGCTCTGTTATGCTGTCCCCTTTTTCCTGACTGGAAACCCTGATTGCTAGATTAAACTAGCTGAGAGGCAACAGATTTGCTGAATGCTGGCCACTGGCACAGCAGAGTCTGCAAGATGGCCCTGTGATTTCATAAGTACTGGGAGATGGCAATGAGAATTCGTGCAGAATGACACCTGACAGGCAAGCAAGGAAGTAGGTAGAGGTTGCAGGGTTTACTGGCCAGCCCTGATGAAGGGTATCAATACCAGTTTGGTCTGACTTAGTTGAGAGGGATAAAAGGACCTTAAAGGAATAATGAATCTCAGTTGCTAGGGAGGAATGGGGAAGTGCTATTCAGAATTGCTATTCAGAATTGCGAGATCTGTATTTATTTTTCATTAGATGTATGAAATTAACAATGGAAAGAGCCAAGCACATCTGGACTTACCTTGTGATGCCACTGAGGACGTCTTCTCTGTCTCACATGAGAACTGTTATCAATATTTGTTACTGCTGCCTTCTGTAGTGAATGCAGTCTCCTTTTTAATTATGGTGTGCTGAAAGAATTGACTTGTCCTGGTTATTGATCTGTCCTGGTTTCAGTTGGGATAGAGTTAATTTTCTTCCTAGTAACTGCTATAGTGCTGTGGTTTGGATTTAGGATGAGAACAATGCTGATAACACACTGATGGTTTAGTTGTTGCTCAGTAGTGCTCA
Source organism: Scopus umbretta (assembly GCA_013400535.1). Classification (NCBI taxonomy): domain Eukaryota; kingdom Metazoa; phylum Chordata; class Aves; order Pelecaniformes; family Scopidae; genus Scopus; species Scopus umbretta. The sequence continues at coordinate 21,977 of VZTL01003548.1, read as the reverse complement.
CACTAGTCAAGGACTTTTCAGCTTCCCATGCTCTGCCAGGGGCACAAGGAGCTGGGAGGGGGCACAGCCAGGACAGCTGACCCAACCTGCCCACAGGGCTATTCCATACCATATGGCGTCACACTCCATACAGAAACTGGGGGGAGTTGGCTGGGGGGGGCAGCGATCGCTGCTCGGGGACGGGCTGGGTGTTGGTTGGTGGGTGTGAGCGGTTGCATCACTTGTTTTTCCTGGGTTTTGTTTCTCTTTATCTCTTTTTATTGTTTTCCTTTTCATCACAATTTTTATTATCATTATTATTACTATTATTTTTATTTTATTTTATTTCAGTCATTAAACTATTCTGATCTCAACTCATGAGTTTTCTTACTTTTGCCCCTCTGATTCTCTCACCCATTCCATCAGGGTTGGGGGAGGATAAGTGAGCGGCTGCGTGGTGTTTGGTTGCTGGCTGGAGTTAAATCACAACAGATCTACAAGAAATAGTGAAAAAGACACTTGTTGATACAACCGAAGTCCCGGCTCTCAGGATAAACTGCCAGAATCCAAGCAAGCAGCTTGTATTATTTAAATGTATTTTAAGCAATGCCATGCAAATTATGTTTTCTTATGGGTAAAAGACATTCTAGTCACATACATAATATAGATTTTTTACCTGTGTTTACAAATCCCTGGCTCTGCCTGTTCCTTGTATTCTTAATAAGGGATCTGCTTTTAGAATGGAAGAGAAAGATCCAGATTCACACCAGGGACATTTAGACACAACAGCAAAAGAGCAATGCAAGTTTCTAGCTGACCTATAAAGAAAAATCAAAACTGTAAATAAAGATGATAATGACCATACATGATTAATGTGCCACAGTGGAGAAATCTGGTAATGCAATATTTTTACAAATACATCTTTATCAATTTTCTGTAATAATTTTTTGAAAGCCCACTAACTGGTATTTAGCCAGGTTACATGTTACAATTTTTTTTTTTTTTATGGTGTTTTCATTAGCCAAGATATTGCTCTTCTATTAATACTTACTTGTAGTTAGTTCAAGTATACACTCATTTAACTCCTTTAGCCCTAGGACAGCAGGAATCACAAACATAATTCTGACATAGAGAATTTACTGTTATTGGAGAATCTCAGTATTGCCTCAGTGGGGAATCATGTCTCATTTGTTAGGGGTACCAATACTGATGGTCAGAGCCATACAAAGAAACAACACCAAGAAGCTGAACTCATTAGCAACAAGTTTTATATTCTGATTCTGTCACAGTGTTGAATGAAAGGAAATAGATATAAGGAACAAATTTGTATTGCAGCCATAGATTTGTAAGGTGCAGATAAACCAGAATGGAGAGACTTCTGACTAAGTTTTCGTATCTTTCTATGGGGTTCACAACCCTTGAGTTAGTGTTGGCTACAGAACTGTAACCTGAATTTCTCCCTCTCTAGACTGCATTAGGAATTCAGCACACCAATAAATACTTCAAGCAATTTCATTCAGAATTGTTTCCCACTCTGCAAGCTAACCAGTTTTGTCAAAGCTGTCCCAGAATGCATCATTGTGCCACTATAATTATTTCAGGATGTTCTAAGTTCTTTTTCTATTAGCAGTTGGACTTTATTACTCTGCTAAAATACAGCAAAAATATAGCCTACTTCAATTTCCAGGATTAACTCAATTTTCTTAGCATTTTTTTTACCTTCATTGAAAATTTGGTAAAAAAAAAAAAAACCAACTTGTAAAATTCATTTGCCAGTATTTTTCTATCTCTAGCTTAAATGCCTTTTCTTTGGAGGTTGTCCTATATTTTTAAAAGACCTCAGTTTTCATCTTAGATCTTATGAGTTTCACTTACATCTTGCTTTTTAACTGTTTCATGTAAAGGAGAGGGGGGAGGGGGAAGAAGGAGATTTTTAACTTGCTTAGAAGATTGTCAGCAGCACTTACTCTAAGAGCTATTTTCTGCAGAAAAGAGGAAAATGAGTTCTAGGAGATGGGGATTAGTGGAAGAGACATATTTGTCTTTCTCTTTAATGGAAAGCAAATTTACAGAGCACCTAGGAAGTGCTGGGGTACCTCAAAAACTGAGGGCATTGGCAGTAACTAGAAGATGCAGGAAAGTGGTGACCCTGTATTTTCTGCTTTGAAGCTCCCAGGACATCAGAGTGAAAACAAACAGATGAAACCCTTTGTCCCAGAGTTAAAAAAACAAACCCAGGCTCACCACGTTTGATTACAGAAAACAGTACTTGGAGAGGTTAATAATTTGGCTGCTATTGCAACTGAGTTATGGCATGTTCCACCTCTCTGTAAGCACAGTTGAGTGATAGCAGTACAGTTTTAGCGAGTCCTTCCTGAGACAATGCCTAGGCAGCAGTTTGCAGCACTTATGCAGACATTTAACATAAATATACTTATGATGGTTGCTTAAAATTGGTCTCTTAAATGCCTCATAATTAATGGAACCTGATTAACCGCAAGTAGGAGACCTACTCAATGCTCTTGCAAAGCAAGCTGTTTTTTAATCCGTGTATACATGTTTGAGTTTTTCTTTCTTACCAAATGATCCAGGTATTTTAATCCCTAGAGCTGCCATTTCAAAAGCTCGAATCTTAAAAATTTCATATCCTAGTCTCTGTTGAGGGGTCTGTCAGAGTTTATAACTAAAGGAAGTCTTTAATGATGGACAGACAAAAACTCCTTAGAAGAAAGAAACAGAGGTGGGAAATGGCACGTCAGTCCACAGGCTGTTACCACTGACCAAGGTGACTGAAACTCAAATGCTCCAAGGATGCCATTGCCAGTGAAAACGTAAGATTGATATTCTTATATGAACAGATTTTGAGTGGTCTGGTGGGCTACTTCGGTGACTTTATCTAGTTCAAAATCTAGATGGCATAATATAACATTATGGGCCAGCAGACATGAGGAACAGTTCTAACTGCTGTAGACCTGCTCTGTGTTAGTGTAATTTGTTGAACTGTGCTCATCTTCAGCTTTCCTATTTTTGAAACAAGGCTGCAAGGAACTGACTAAAAACAACCCAGAGATTAGAAAAAATGCTTTACAAAGGTGAAAGGTTGGTTGCTGCTGAGCTGTACTGGCTTCTCAGTTCCATACTAAGGTGAGATATGGTATATAACACGTAATTGGACAATGAAATTTTTAAAATTCATATGAAAACATTAGTGTTCAACATAGGACCTGCAGGAAAATGTTAAGGTAAGAAATCCTCATGAATTGTAAAAAATGGCTAGGTATTTGACTCTCAATTTGCTCTCCAGAAACTACTTGTAGCAATACATTATGAATTAGTAACGCTATGGAGCAAGAGTAAGAATAAATAGGACTCCTTACAGGTGTGTTTATGTATTTTTATCTATAAAGTGGTTGCAAGCTGACATTAAAAAAAAATCAGTATCCAGTATAACCTCTTGGCCACCTTCCTAAAATGAGCTCAAATGCCAGTCATTCTGACCACAATTTTTAACCTCTAGTACCCCAATATTTATTTTAATTCAGGTGTTCCTGCTTCCAACTAGGCTATGATTAACATAGATACCAAGTGTCTATTCTCATCTATTTTCACTCCTTTTTGGAAGCCAATATTCAGTGCCTGGGAAACACCACTTTTTTCCCCACAAGGAGTCAAGCTGCAGCCCTAGACATTTTCCAAGAGCCCCATTCGATAACCTACTTTTCTCAGGATGTTGAATTATCTTAGGAATTTGTTCTGGATCTTTCTTTTTAAGAAAAAATGATACATTGTGAGCAGTGCTGAATTAAGAAAAAAACTCTCTTCCCTGCAATTTATAGGGCTTTACCTGTAACCTTTTTTGGCCTTCTAATAATGGTTCTAGTGTCACTCTCTCCTTTAAAGATACAAAATAGCAAACCCCCCGCTATCTATTTTGGAAGAACATAGAAGTTCCTTCGCAAACAACTGACAATATCAGTTAAGGGCAACTGATCCTGCCTTTCAAATTTTTGGTTGGTGTGATTGCTTTGATAATCCCCTTTTTTTAAATCAGGTGGTTCTACATCATAACTCTATAAAACATGCAGTTGACTTAACAGTGCACAAGATAAGAGTTTCTCCTTCAACAGGATACTTTCCATTTTATAAGGCAATATCACTACATTGAGATGTAGATGCTAACCACTGCTCAGCCACTGTAGTAGCTGGATGATATCTGTGTCTATCCTAAGATGTTTATTAATGTTCTGCATGTCTATACCTGAAGTAACATTTTGAGAACGTTTTCTTGAAAACTGGCTCTGTGATATGATTCAAAATAGTCTAACATGTATTAAAGGACAATGCTTAACAAAATTTGCCCTTTTTTAGGTTCTATGTTAAAAGATGGGATATTTAAGACATGGAAATGTTCAGTGACTTGCTAGCGATCACAGTGCAGGCTAAGGATACACGGTGAGTGCCATAGTTCAGTCCTTGGTGAGCAAGCCACTTGCTTGTGCTGAAACAGACTAGAATTCTGGACTTGGAAGCACTGTGAGCACTTGGAAGTTTAGTCTTTTAGTCTAGTCAACAGAAGTCCACTGGCTTTCTTGGTATTCCCTGGTTTTCTATCTATTAAAGCTTCACTTTCCGTCTTGCCATTTTATTTTTCAGTTGTAACTGACACAATGGGGAATCACACACAAAAGGTATACAGTATTCTGAATCAACAGCACACTTTCAGCTCTCACTGATGTGTTTAAAATTTGAATACGTTATTCTAGCCCCTTGATGCTTGATGCTTTAATTTACTCATTGGGAAGACCGGAAGGTATTAAAATATTTACATGGCGGGTAGTAAGAGCAACTATCAATAAAGCCACTGCAGATTGTCAGATAAAAATTATCTCATTAAAAATGTAAACATGTAGTGATGAAGTAAACTTTATGGAGTTGTACTGGACATGTGTATAAGTGGATACAGAAGCAGATCCATTGGGGTTTTTTACACATAACCAGAATACACCACTAAGAAATAAACACCATCTCCTGTAGGAACTATGCAATACAAAACATTGAAGAAGTGAGGGTAACCGTACGGAACATATTTTGGTGACATCAAATATCTCAGGGTTCCACACACCCATTAAAACAGGGAAACAATATCATCTTATCACAAACACAAATGCAGTTCTTTCCATTAAATGCAGCTCTTGTGAGCTATCATGAGAAAAAAAATAATAAATTACACATGCTGGCTTTGCAGTGCATCAAAAATGCAAATTGTATAATTACTGCTTCTTTAATCAATGTGATGTCTATGAGATTGGCAGCAGGAACACCTTAAAGTACTTGCGGTGAAAATGTTATCCCATTCACACAATGTCCACAGATTAAGAACACTGAGCTTCTTAGAGATGTGGTAGCATGTTGAATCAAATGACTTTTGATTTGGAAGGAAATGTGTGTTACATTGGCTTTTTGTCTTTCAATTACAGTGCTGGCTTGAAGGAAATATCACGTGTCAACAAAAATAGGAGGTGTGTCAACAGCAAAAATTGGATATTAAAGAATGAAAAAGGCAAAAGATTTGTCTAAACAAGCAAAGCCAAACAAATCAGAGCAATTTCCAAAATGCTGCAGAAAGTTCCTGGCAAACTTGTTCCTTGCAGGCTAGTTCGATACTTCTTTACTTCTTAGAGGACAAATAACAGCAAAGAAAAATATTCAAAAACATGTAAGACGTTGAACTAGTTACTTGGCACTAGTCAGACTTTCCAGGGAACGACTAAGGACCGCATTTGAAAATCTAGAAACGCCTGTCAAGAATTTACCAGTCATGCAGCAATCAGCTGGTTTCCAGGACTGGTTTCTTGGTTTCCTCGGCAGTATTTTTTGCTGACAGAATGATAGCTAAAATACTCAAATGTAAACAATGGCAGCTACATCTCATAAGAGAGCCAGAACTTAAATTAAGTAAATGGTAGTTGTATCAACCTGTAACGGCCATCTGCTGGTTACAAACTCAAATCCCCTGTTTGTCATAAAACGTTTAATTTACAATCATCTGTAATCATAGGCAATGTTTCTTTGTTCAGCTGTTGGATTTAGGTCAGTACAAATTAATATGCAACTACTTGTAATAACAATAAGACTATTTATTACCGATTAAGTAAGTTTTGCTTTTAGTGGAGAAATGTCAGCATCACCAACAGCCAGCATACCTGGAGCTAAAGGTCTGCAGAGGGAAGCTACAGCAGAAAGGCTGAGATGTGATCAGTATGGTTCCTTTCCTTCTCAGAGCTACAATATTTCTTCAGGTTAAAAATGAGAATGGCTTGGGGAAAAGCCTTCCATTAAGCTGAGGAGCTAGGATCTCAACTTTGCAACGTCCTGCAAAGAAGAGAGAGAGTACCAGTCACTCAGCATTTTCAGTTTGTTGTGCTGGACTTCAAAATTATTTCTGCTTCAGTTTTAACAAGCTGCCTTGTGATCAAGGGACAGGATCTTGCCCGGATTCCCAGGGCTGCTCTTGGCCTTCATGCTTCTCATGCTGAGAGTATGGTGGCAGCAAGAGGAGAAAGCAACGCAGGTGGTGGAAGCCACAGCACTTCGGGGGGCGGTCCTTGGGGATGCAGAGGCCTCCAGGCAGCACCAGGTCTATGAGACGCTGATCCCTGTGGGGCTCACAGGGATTTTACGCTTCCCGCTGGCCATGCCCAGGTCCTTGGGCCTGGCTGCCCCAGGCCTCTGGTGGGCCTGCCCCATGCTGTAGACGCTGCTGCTGCACGGTTTTCCCCAATGACAACCTCTGGCAGAGCTTCTGAGCTCCCCAGCTGAGCAGGGAGTCTGGAAACCGTGGGTTGAAGCACTGCCACAGGGAACCCCACAGCTGTGCCATACTCCTTTTGCCAAAAATGGCAAATCCCATGGATTTGTAAGAAGCGTGCTGTGTGTAGCACACAAGCATGGTGTGCTACGAGCGAAAGTTAAAAAAAAAAAAAAAAAAAGAAAAACAAAAAAGTTCGTATTTAGGGCTCTTGCGGAATTTGCTCAGGCAGCACGGCTTTATAAAGCATCCCTTTTCCCCGCATTCACCAGCAGATGGCAGATTTGCATAACGTATTGGCGGCTCCGGGCTCACTCAGGCCCGAAGGAAGATGGCGGGCTGTGGTGAGCCGGGAAGATGGCGGCGGGCGGCCTGAGGGGAGAAGCGCAGGCAGGCAGGGTGTGCGGCGAGGGGCTGCAGGCAGCCGCCGGACAGCTGGCAATGGTGGGCCGCCCGTGTCGGGGGGACAGCTGCCCGCAGCAGCGCAGGGGACGATGAAATGTGGGGCCTGAGGCTGGGCACCGGGCGGGGGTTTGCCGTGCCGGGTGGTGTGGGACAGCCGCGGTGCCGGCCTGTCTATTGCCGGCAACGTGGCTGCTGCAGGCTCTCCAGAACGGGGTCTCCCCTTTGCCTCCCTGATGGCTTCCTCGCTAGGGCAACACTAGCCTTTCTGGGGAGTTTCAGCTGTCAGGCAGCCGTGCCTGCAGCTGCCCTCTATCCAGCCCTCCCCTTCCACCCTTATCTGTGGGGTCCTGACAGCTGCACCAGTCCCTTCCCTGCCTACCATAGCATCATAGAATCATTAAGGTTGGAAAAGAGCTCTGAGATCATCTAGCCCAACCATCAACCCAAAACACCATGTCTACTAAACCATGTCCTGGAGTGTCATATCCACACGTTTTTTGAACACCAGGGATGGTGACTCCACCACCTCCCCGGGCAGCCTGTTCCAATGCCTCACCACTCTTTCAGGAAAGACATTTTTCCTAAGTAAAGAAATTTTTCCTAAAATGTAATGCTGTACCACATACAGGAGAGAAGTGCCAATTGCCTCAATTTATAGAGGGCTGGATGAGCTGCAAAGAAAAAAGAATAACAAAGCAAACCCAGGTGTTATGGATGCTCAGTGCTCGCCAGCTTCTGCTTAAGACTGGTGCTCAGTGACATGCTGAAGGTTGCCATTCCTGTACTTGGCTCTGGAAACTGCCAGACAGTTCTGGTCAGCCAAAGCTGTTCAAGGCCTGAGTAGGGGATCAAGGCTAGCTACAGAAACCCTGGACCTCTGACTTGATTTCTGCAGTTTTTTGATGCCTTGCAACATAATTCGCAGCATGAGAAGGCAGTCTATGCTCAGATTAGGTAGCTCCGTAGGCTATGTGGCCATATCTGATAGGAAAGTGAAAAACACATCTTTGTTTTCTTTCTTTGCTCTCTCTGTGGAAAGACAAGCAGATAGAGATTACGTGAACCAAATGCATTCTGGTTATTATCATGCAATAAAATTTCTTCATGCAAAAAAATGTATACTGTGTGGTGTGGTCTAACTTTCAAGAGCTTTCTCAGAAAAAAAACAAAGGCCATAGGTTCAAAAGTTCTTTTTTTTTCCTGGAATTTCTGGAGCGTTAGCAGCTGCAGCAGTTCCAGTAGACTAAACCAAATAAGAAAAAATACTAAATTGGGAACGTGCACTTCACGGGAGACGGATATAGGTCCAGTACCAAACATAGAATAACTTATCCCAGATGGTGTTGCCGAACTGAAGTAACGCGACATGACAAAAACATCAGTGTGTTCTATCTAGTTCCTTTATAAACACACTTTTTAACTAGCACACCCATTAGAGAGTCCTTTGGCTCTCTCTTTCATGGCCTTTTTCCAGAGAAATGTCCCAAAGTAGAGGAAAAATTGCTTGGTAAAGCAAAGATCTCAAGGACAATTCTTAAAACTCCCTGGTTGTGCCATGTTTCAGTGTCCCACAGCTGTCCATGGGTGAGCCAGCTGCTCTGGGGACACGGTTTCCTTAAACTAGGGCTGGTGTTTTCCAAACTGCTAAGCTGGGTTTCACGTGTAAGAAACCTTACCACCCCAAAGTGGTGTTAATATATTGCTCTGGGAAACTCAGAAAAATGTTATTAAAATGAATGGTCTAAGTAGCATCAGTGATCTGTCTGACACTTTACTAGTCAGTAACAGTGATCGCTCAGGATTGTTAAAGGCAATAGCCATCTAACTGTGTTTAGGTGCTTCCACTCACTTTCCTGTCCATTCCACGGTAACTTCAGTGTTCTCAAGGCAGAGCTGTAAGCTGTGGTACAGGGTGAAGAAGATCAATGCGTGTGGTAAATCGGGGTTTCACAGCTGTGCAAAGCTACTGGGAGTCTGTAAATCATGGCTGCACGTCCCCTGTGGATTGTGTGATGCAAGTTACACTCATGGAAAGCAACTGCATGAAGGTCCTGGGTGTCAGTATGAAACTGCAGAGCTCTTCTAGCAAGTGGAGAATACTTAACTAGCCTAAGTTTAGCCTGTTCAGAACTAGCCTGTTCTGAATGTGCAATCTTCACATTTGCATATTTTGTGTTTCCAATACTATATACACAATATAAACGTAGGAATTTCTAAGTTATGTGCTGATTATATGTGCACTGAAAAGTATGGTTGAATGGTTAGAGAAGTGCCAGGAAAACGGTCTTTTCCTTATTTGCTGGTTGCTGGTATAAAGTTCCTATACATCATTCGGAGAAGCAGAAGATTATCAAAGAAGGAAAGACACCTAAGCAGCTATGGAAACACAGCTGCCATATTGACGTTTCTGTTAGCCATCCGCACAACAAATGGTTTCTGACTTTACAGTCCTTCAGCATTGCTTGAATTTTACTATAACACAGTCTTGGTTGTTACATAAGTTCACAGATGTAACTAATATAAGTAATGATAAGTACAGAAGCATGTAGTGCTCCTTGTATTGCACTTTCAACATTAACAGTATTAATCCCAGGAGAGCAAGTTAAGAAATTTTCTATGCGAGGTTAAATCAAAGATTTCATTGTCTGTCTTATAGCCTGTTTTCTCCTTTGCCAAACTCTGATCACTGGAGATGTAAGAAGAATGTAGAATATAAAGAACTGCATGCTACATAGGATTATGCATACATTACTAGGCTCCTCCTTACAAGTCAGCTAATATGCCTGGAGTATAGAGAGCCTGCTGTCTGCGTGACTAGTGAAAAGAGAAGGAAACTGTTGAGAAGTAGATCATTTCTGAATCTTAATAGATGCTGTTGGGATAAAGCAAAGCGGTTCTAAGTGTGACTAAACTTTGTGCAAATGATCTCATTGTACCATTTGTTAGAATTAAGTATATGACAATAGCTTTCTATGATGTAATTTGTAAATATGTGAATTTCACCTGAATTTAGTTTGTGATTTCTCACTTCCAAAAATGTGAAAACTCGTACTGGACAAAATATTCCAGAAATCTTTCAGTGGAATGCTTTAAAATGTCTTTGTCAGATGCTGACCCACAACTGCACTCCAGTTCAGAATTACAGCATTTGCTGGTCACCTGTTGTGCTCTATTTAAGGATAAAAGGTGTTCTGATTTTCTTGACTCTAGGCCTGTGTGTGTCGTTAGCTGTGTCAGTTCATTTCATATGGGCCAGTAAGTAGCTGTTAGATAATGGCAGCTTTCAGTTCCTGCTGAGCTAGGCTAGAAATCACAGGGCAGAAGTAAGTCCATTTAAAATGCTGCTTTGAATCTGTTAAAAAAACTTTTTCAGAAAGTTAAGGTTTCAGGTCCAGTTGGCCTGTTAATTATGTCTAGAAAATGTTTGCACTCCCTGTATGCATTAGACGTGCATGTGTCCATGCAGATATATATTTCAACACTTGTTTGATTTATACATCCAAGTGTAGTCCAAAAGAAAAAAACAACCAAACTTGGTCAATATAATGAGCTTCTTGCATGTGAGCAGCTTGAAAACTTTGTCACACTAAACGGTGAGTTAGGGTTGATACTATAAGCTTCTGCAGGCAGAACCCTTATGGACAACAGAGGGAAGTCATACATGGTCATGTGTTTTACATGTATGCATACAAATCTATATGGGCATTCTCTTTTCTTCTGCAGTAGGTCCTTTTCTTGCTCTTCCTTGTCCTACCCTTTATTGGGAAGGGCAGGAGAGAAGAAATGTCTTGAACTGATAGGCACGTGGAACATGCTATGAGTCATGTGACTTTGAAGGGTGTCTGAAGCAGCAGACATGAGTAAATGATAGAACAAAGGTTCTCGATTTTCTTTTGGGTGCTGAGTTGAGCACTTTGGGAAAAAACAGATGTATCCAGTTCTGGTGAGCCTTGCACTGAATAGCAGCTACTAGCCAGTCATTCTGAATACACAGATTCATGGTTTATAATGCAAGAGGGACTAGCATGCTCAGAGGTGTTCTTTACAGATGTGTGAATATTATAAAACTAGTGTAGTAGTTTATTTGAATAACATTTAACCAATTTCTGTGTCTTGCACATCACCTGAATTCTGTTTCTTTACAGGATGTGGCAGCCTTGGAAATGCTCAGATTTTGATTTTGAATTTTAAAATGCAGTCAGTATTTTTTACTGTCATCATATAGTGCATTTGACTGAACCACGTAACTTTAATTCAAATCTATGGTATAGTGCTTGGCAGAGATAACTCTGATGTTGCAAAGCTCACCTAATTGCCAGATGTTGGCTTTCCTGTTGAGTTGCGTTGAAGAGCACAAGAATGACTCTGAAGATAGGTTTCTTTTCCTCCCCTGTGCCCATGGCTTGCATGAAGCATGGGCTACAAGGTTATCTGGGTTCCAAGAGACAGTCAGGGTGAAGAAACACAGCTAGAAGGATGAGAAGGGCCAGGATGTGGGCTGGGATCCACACAAGGTTTGTGCTAGACCATTTACTGCAGCGCCATTTCAACCATCCCTGCCCTCACATCTGGCCATTGTTCAATTTAGACAAGTGAGGAGCTTCTCATTTCTGGCTAGTTGTGTGATGCCCTCATTCTCTGCACCTGACTTAGCACCACACAGCTATGCCCCATTGGGAAGATGTCTTTAGAATGTATCAGCCCTCTGAGCTGTTCCCTTGAGTCTCCCATCTGCACCTCCTGATGGGCTGTCACTTGCCTGGAGAGCTGGAGATCACTGACTGCCTACATTGTGACCCTATCTAACCAAGGCAGTACTTGCATTCAGTATGTTAAATTATTTCCAAGAAAAAGGGACTGGATTTCAGAAGGATTCAGTTTGGAGTTAGGGCATGGAAGGGACAAAAGACAGGTTGAAGCAAGGCTGTGGCCACTGATTCCTGGCACAGAGTCATCACTGTCATGTCACTGAGTCCTGCTGTCATAAGGGTTTCTGTGAAAGCAGGTTTCCTTTGACAATTTTTTTTCAGCATGTAAAGCTTTCTTCTCCAGCTCAGTTTGTCTACTGTGTCACTTATTGCTGATAGCACATTCAGTACTCATTTCACAGTGAGCTCCTGAAGCTGCTGTGGTTTCCTAAACAGCAGCCTTCTGAATAGTGGCCTTACAAGCTTCAGTAATAAAGCCACATTTCAAATAGTGAGCAAGGAGGACCTGCCTTGATCATAAAATGAGCAACAGAAGTAACCCATGCAGTACAAAATTAGCAGTATTCCTGGAAATCTGTATTAAAGAAGTCACCATTCTTAAAAAAAAAGCCATGAGAAATTTGTACAACATTCGCTGAAAAATACAAAGTCTCAGATTTCCTTGCTTGAATTTACAATCTTAAGGGATAACAAACAATCAAATAAACCAACATCCTTTACTAAGTTCTTACTTAAGGATTACCTAAGTCCCAAAGTAGGTCCCTCAGGCCTAAAAGGATACATCACTGGATTTCATTTTAATATAGGTTTTCATTTGCTTTTGATTTTAAGTAAGAGTCTAGACAATATAAAGCAAAGGTATGCTTTTCTGTTAGAAGAGTCAGAGCTAAGGGGATGGCAAAGAAAAAAAATTAATACAAAAGAAAACCTTGTTTTTCTCTGAGCAACAATTGTGTGCCTTCCTCATGAATTTAGGCTACTATTTCTGGACCTCTATAGCACAAAGACTTTTGCCACAAGAGCAGGGCTGATTCTTTCTGTGTTGGTAATTGGTGTGACTATAACTGGAAATATATATTAAAGTTAAGAGATTTCTCAGAAAAAAAATTCCAACTGCATGAATAACAGAGACTTCAGAGTTCATGGCATCTGTTTAATCGCTGGCTTATGTAGAAGTGTAGATGCTCCAGTAAGATTACAGCTTGTCTGCTAAATTCAGGGGTGCAACAGCTCTCCATTCTGCTAATACTTGCAAATTTACCTCAGGTACTGGCATTTTAGCTATTAATGGCGACGTCCTGAAGCAACAGTAAGACATGTGTTCCCTTGAAAACACTGGTTTCCTGAATCCTTGTGTTGAGGATGCTAAGGAATGCTTCTTTGCCTGTCAGTGTTAGGTCATTTTGAATTCATTGTAAAACTCATATGGAAGACATAAGGAGGGATGGTGAACCTGTGCCATCATAAGAACGTATGAAAACTGCATGGGTGCCTGCTCAACCAGGCAATGAAATAATGGTCCTCAAGCTTTCTCTGCAGGACACTGCAGGCCTTAGTAAAGGCCAGGGTGAGTATGAGCTGAGGCTCCTTCTCACATGTGAAGACTGAAGTGCAGCGATTAGTGAGGGACATGCTATGGTGTCATATTCACTTGTCAGCGAGAACTGCACCCAGTCTGACTTTGGGGGTTGGAAAGGTTTCTAGCCCTGCTCTTCCCTTACCCAAGTGAAGATACTGTCATTCTTCCAGTGCCACTGTAACAGCCCTATCTCCCTACAAAGTGAGAACAGCACATCAATTAAACCATTTCATTAAGCACCTACTCAACCTAGCACAATTTGGTTTTCCTGGGTATAAAAGGAGTGAGACATAGAAGCTAAATTAGCATTTGAGTTACAGTGTATTAGGATACTGTGATTAGAATGGACCCTTGGGTACTTAATTTAAAACGATAAGGTTTTAAACTTCTGGCTAACAAAGACACTGGAGGCCACTTACATGAAAACATTTATACTCAGATTTTCCAAGACTGACTGTGTTTTGACAAGCTGTGCCAAAAGAATGTGTTGTAAACATGAAGACATCTGGTCTCGTGTTTGAGTGATTGAATTGTATTGGATTTGTGTGACAAGGTTTTGGTAGTAGGGTACTACAAGGGTGGTTTCTATGAGGAGCTGCTAGAAGCTTCCCCTGTGTCCAACAGAGCCAATGCCAGCCGGCTCCAAGACGGACCCACTGCTGGCCGAGGCCGAACTAAACCGTAATGGTGGTAGTGCCTGTGGGATAACATTTTTACGTAGTGGAAAAAAACCTGTGCAACTGCAGCCAAAGAGAGGAGTGACAATATGTGGGACAAACCACCCTGCAGACACGAGGGTGAGTGAAGAAGGAGGGGGAGGAGGTGCTCCAGGCATGGAGCAGAGATTCCCTTGCAGCCTGTGGTAAAGACCCTGGTGAGGCAGGCTGTCCCCCTGCAGCCCATGGAGGACCCGATGCCAGAGCAGGTAGATGCCTGAAGGAGGCTCCCCTCGTAGGAAGCCCACACTGGAGCAGGCTCCTGGCAGAACATGTGGACCCATGCAGAGAGAAGCCCATGCTGGAATAGGTTTGCTGGCAGAACTTGTGACCCACGCTGGAGCAGTCTGCTCCTGAAGGACTGCACTTTGTGGAAGGGACCCACACTGGAGCGGTTCATGAAGAACTGTAGCCCATGGGAAGGACTCATGTTGGAGAATTTTGTGGAGAACTGTCCTGTGGGAGGGTACCCACACTGGAGCAGGGGAAGAGTGTGAGGAGTCCTGCCCCTGAGGAGGAAGGAACAGCAGAGATGACATGAGATGAACTGACCACAGCCCCCATTTCCCGTCCACCTGCGCTGCTCGGGCAGAAGAGGCAGAGCAAATCAGGAATGAAGTTGAGCCCGGGAAGAAGGGAGGGGTTGGGGGAAGGTGTTTTAGGATTTAGTATTTATTTTCTCATTACCTGACTCTGATTTGATTGGTAGTAAATTAAACTGATTTCCCCAAGTTGAGTCTGTCTTGCCCATGGTGGTAGTGAGTGATCTCTCCCTGTCCTTATCTCGACCCATAAGCGTGTTCTATTCTCTTCTCCCCTGTCCAGCTGAGGAGGGGAGTGATAGAGTAGCTTGGTGGGCACCTGGCATCCAGCCAGGGTCAACACACCACAGTTTAATACAGTGTAATTTATAATGCTGAAAAACAGTCAAATGTGGAAAAAAATTACTTTATTCCATTGATTTTCTAGTTATATAAAAAACTCATCTCTGTCTGAAGGAGGTGTGAGTGCTTGAGCAAAACACGGGAAGAGATAAAATATGCATCAATGAAGTGGGCCTTTTAATCTTCTGCCCAGTGACAACTGTGTTATCTACTGTAACGGAGATCTGAGTCAGCCATTTTCTGGCAATGCACCTGGGGGTTATTGTATTCTTTATTTTCTTACAGGAGTAAATTGGAACAATCTGTGTGACTGAGCTGAGCCAAATGTGAGCCAGTGTGCAAGTGCTTCTTAAAAAAACTCTGAGTAGATAGATAGAAGATGTTTCAAGTCCTAACAAGCATTATCTTGTAAACTGTGCTCTCTCATAATTCTCTAACTCAACAGAACCATCCAGTTTTACACTGTTTTGCCAAGCAGAATAAAGTGATAATTACATCTGTCTTTTCTCTGTTTTGGTGTAAGGCCTGGGTATTTTGGGGTTTGACAACTGTTGTAAGGACAGGAACATCAGTGAAATTTACAGTGTTTCTTTTTGTGAGTTGTGTAATTTTATTTCCATTGTTGCTTCAGTAAGGATTCCAGTTGAGCAAAGTATGTGTTTACATTTGTGAATAAGTTTAAATGCATTGAGGGTTTAGAATTTTAAACCAATATGTAGATGGGAGGTTTACTTTGAGAAAGACATATAAAAGATCAGATTTGGGGGACAAAACTGTTAAAAATAAAATAAATACATAGCAGAAGTCCATTATGCTGGTAATGGTCTGCAGAAGCTTCTACAATCATCTTGTTGGTAGGTGGAGCCTGGCTCAGGTCTGTAGCAACCTAAAGATGATGCTGTGGTTGGATGGAGAAGTCCCTACCACAAAACCCATGAATCTGCCACTTCAGTTGCCCCCTATACCAGAGGGCAAAAGCATAACCTTGAATGAACTGCTTTCCCACAGTCCTAGGTCAGAGTGGCAGTACGGACAACAGAGGAAATTCAATTTTCTGTGGAGTGTATGCATGCATGCCCAAGATCATTCAGCCTGTATTTGGTGTGGACCAAAGGAAAGTTTTTTTCAGAGTTACTGTGCTAGCATATTTCTCCAAGAGTCTTTTCCTGTGCCCAATCTATACATTATTCTACTGGCTCTTGGATTTCCGCTGCAAAGCCATGTGGTTTAGCCAGCTGTTGTTCCCTGCTTAACTTTGCAACTCTTTGCTGTTGCTTGAGTCTGGCATAAACAAAGTTGTGCCTGTTCCTTTCTCTCCCCCACAGTCCTGTTAGTGCCCTCACAAGGTCTGTTTTTCTTGTCCTTTTGACTGCTTCTTTGAGGGGAGGTAGGCTTTGGATTGCTTCTTGCAATGCGACAGAGCTATTGCATGTCAAGAGTTTTCTTGACTCTTCCCTTGAGTCTCTATAAGTGCAGGTTTTTCAGGTGACATCTACAGGCTCAGTGGGCTTCAAAGAAGCTGAAAAAATCTTGGATTTTTTGTCACCACAACCACAAGAGGGGTGAATGTGTAGAACTCCTCCTGCAGTTTTCTCCAAACACCTCCCAGGTACAGCTGTGCAGGTAGTGGTCCCTTAATCCTTCTGTTTCTTTGGAGAAGAGTAGAGGACAGATCCCCTTTTTATTTTCTGTGTTTTGCTCTTGCTTTGTAGATCTCTTTTTCAGTTTATTTCACTGCTTAATTGTTTTTCTGTGACCGTGCAGGTGTTGTTTGCATGTCAACCACTGCAGATTAAGAAAAGTTGTTTTGCCACAACAGTATGTGTTCGGTGACAAATAATGGACTAAAAGTATTTTTCCTATTCTCACTCATACTCTGAATCTTTCCTTAGATTTTAATAGAACATATGCATACCCCAAAGATAATCCATTCCTCTTAGCATAGCACCAAGAAGAAAGTTTGGGAGACTGTGTTGTGTTGAACACTTTCTTAGGTAAACAATAAAAAGGGGCATAGCATAAGTTTGAGTTAAGGATAGGACTACCAGCACAACAAATCCTCTAACTCAGAGGGAGATTACTGCAGAAAACCAGATGTCCTGGTATGGGAACCTGGACAGAATCAGAGGGGACTGAAGGTCTCTGCTCTGCTCTTGATGGAGCATAAACTTTATTGGACTGAAATGCTCCTGCATCTCCTTATTCCTTGCTGCAACAAATGACCTTTCTGAGTGCCAAAACTGAATCAAGAAGGTTGAAACAAAACTTTCTTCATTCTTGTTTAGGAATAAATAACAATCTTTACTCTGGTCTTAGTTGACAAAGTGTAGAAGATACATCAAGAATCTGTTTCTCTTTACAGGAAAAAAAAAAAAACCCAACAACAAAACAAACCAAAAAACTCACAAAAAACCCAAGCATGACCTCTTTTAAAAACCACTGGGTGCCAGTGTTGTCTTACTATGGCAGTATCATCTCACTGCATTTCTCTCCTATATGAATTGTTGCTGTTTGCCCTTAGCAATGACACAAGTCCTCCCAAATCGCGGTTTGTCCCTTGCATCTGAAAAAGACATGTAATACTGAGCAGGGAGTCCCTTTATGTTTGCTTTACCTGCACATCTGGAGTCATCAGGAGGTCCCCTTTTTAACCCCATTGTTTCTATGATGTCTTCTTAATAACTAGCATCCAGAAGAAGTGCTAATAAATGCTAGTGCCTCAGGCACTACTTTCCCATGCTGTACAGCCTGGGAGCAATGCTCCCAGCGGTGGGGATTCCTGCAGCCAGGTAGAGTGGGATGGTCAGGGTGGCCTCCTGCCATCTCAGCAGCCAGTTTCCAAGGCAAAGTGCCTAGCTGGCTGCAGCCAGGCTGCTCTGAGGTACTTGAGAGACAGGTTTACGTTTCTTGCCATTGCCTACTGTTTGTTTTCTTCTTCATCTACCACAGCTTTCTGATTCAGTGCTTGTACTACATAATGTTACAAAACCTTACAGTTAAAAATGTTTAATGTGTTTTCTTTAAACACATGCAACAGAGTGACTGTAAAATGGTACCACAACTGAAGTTCCTGTGACATGGAGCTGATACCATCTCTTTGGCTCTGGCTTGAGAATGATATTTAAAGGTTGCAGTGCTTATATTCAGCGTCGTGTTTTTGCAAATGCTGTCAGTCTTGCCAGGAAAGAGCTCTGCTAGTCTGCTAACATGGGAAGTGGATTCAGTGAGATAGCTCTGTTGTCTCACAGTTTAACTGGTCTATGTGTCATTCTTTTTGATGCTGTTTCATTGAATTCTTGCCTAACTATATTGTTGATGTTGAGCACACTGAAATTTTCATGAGAACAGTTGACCTAGGTAATCAAAGAAGTCCTACTGGAACTGCATACCTGCATTTATAGTTGGTAATTAATTTAATTAGTGGCAGCAATTTTAAGGGATCAATGACAGCAAGCAGTAACTAATGTACTCAGTGACTCCAGGAATGTGAGAAGGTTATTCATTAATATTCAAAAGCTCAAACCAATCTGTGTCTAGGCCTAACTAAATTTCCCTTTCTTGCCAAAACTCCAAGGTGCCAGATCTTTTCTGCAGGGCAGTTTAGTACACAGGCTGTAAATATATCTAGAACACCCTAAAAACATGGTCTTTAATTAAGATAAGTATTTTCCTAGGGCATCATGCAATGCACTACACACACGGTATGGAGGTTAATTTTACAAGACAATTTTTTTTAGAACCACAGGTTTCTGATTATAAGTGTACATAATTAATTTACTCTTCTGCTGAATTCCTCTGTTTCACAAATATTTGCAGTCTCATTCCTGTGTAGAAATTTTAGCTCATAAACTTTCCACTGTAACTGTTTGCTATTTGATATGCAGTATAATCTTATTTCTGGATAAAATTTAAGAAGACAATTCCCATGGTGGATTAAATCATGCCGTTATGGAAGAAAGTTCCTGTGTTTAGAAGGAAATTAATGAATAGTGAGCAGAGAGGCAAATGCATAGCACAACTCAAGCACACTTAAGGGTGTAACTGAGTAATAGTGTGCACTGTTACCGTGAAGGACTTCATGAAGAAATCTATTGCAGTTTTTAAAATCGTGGGCAGACTATTTATTCATTACTACATTTTGTGATTTTTTCCCCCTGAAATTTTTTATTCAAATGTGTCTGCTATCATGGCTGTGTTAGAGACATTTTCCCTCTTGTCCACACTGATAGTCTCCTGTACACAGCTGAAAGAACAGAAAGTGTGTTTGTGGGGATTCCTTCAGGGAAGGTGAACCACAGACTTTTGAGTGTTTGTACTGAATCATTTCCCTCTCCTTCAGCTATCTCTAGGGTGTAATGGCCTGTTGGACTCACATTCATGATAATTTGGTTTCTAGTGTTGTAGCAGCCTTGCCGCCCTTGTCTTGGAAGTCAGATTTGAAGCCGTCTCGCCGCTTGCCTGTGATCTGCTGCTAGTGGCATGTCACATGGGAGTCTCATCTTCCCTCACCACTTGCAGCAGTATGCTTTAATCTCCTCCCTAACAGCAGGTCTGCATGCCAAACGTATCTTCAGCAGTGGCTCCCTGCCCAGGGCCCCGTATGGCAGAACACTTGCTTTCCAATCTGTTGCCCAGGAGCACCTGCAGGAATAGCACAGCTTCTTTAAGTGGTGGTGAGGGGGCCTGGAAACATGGCCACATGCTTGGGATGATCAGACTGGCTGGCTGCGATGCTCTTGCCAAGGCACCAACACTTCCTGTAGAAATGTGCCACCTGCTTCCCATTCCAGCATGCTGCGACCATGGCATGGGCTGGGGAGTTATGTCAGAGGCATGACAGATAACTCACCCAGCTGCTGCTGCCCCATGCTGGGTGGGACAAAGTCTCATTTTCAGCTCGTGTCACAGAGCTGCTGGGAAAGAGGCAGCAGTGTCGAGTTGTTAGAGAGCAGCGATCCCTAATTCCCCAGTGTGGGCTCATGCTGAAGGGTATCCAGAGAACATTTAAAATTGAACTTACAGGTGACATTGAGAGCAAGAGAGTAACACTGGCTCAGCAAAGACCTGAAGACCAGTTTTGGAGATGACCTTAAAGAGACTAATCTCCTGTCCACAGAAACTGATAGGAATATTTAGATCTAGCTGCAGTTGTTGTTGTCCAAATGCAAAAGCATGAGCAGTTATGAAACAGAGTCAGTGAGAGAGGAAACAAAGATTAAGACCTTTATTTTTCCTTCCTGCATAAATGGAAGAATAGCAGCCCAAATACATATTTGCACAAGTCTTAACCATACTAAAATTCCTTTGGAGACTATGCAAATATTACTCTTTGCATTCTGACCAAGTAATAGTAATTGAAATAGTAATCCTGTGACCATCAGGCTAGAAGATAGCAGCAACATGAGTGGCAAACAGAGGAAGGAAATCCATTCAATTTCATTCCAACACAGAAATTCAGTGTTCTGTTTCCAAGCTGGTAAAGTTGGTAATGGGAACAAATTACGTAAAGAAAGTGATTTGGTGAGAAGAATTGATGCACATGTTGGCCCTTTAAATACTGTTGTTACTGATGACCTAAACTATTTTTTTCCCCTTGGAAGACACATTCATTCTCGTTAGTGCAAAGGCCATGCATTTCAGTTGTTGGTAGTATTTTATTTGTTAATTCGCTCTACAGAAGTATGTCAACTGAAAGAAGGAAAAGAACTATTCATTATCTCGTATGGCAAGTGTGCTCAACTTTTATGCTAGCCTTTTCTGTTGGATGAAGCCCCTAATGGACAATCTCTCTTTCCAGTTCTCTTACCTCTTTCCCTGATATTTGTTGTAAATATGAATTCTGCTGTGATCCTGAAATTTCCACAGGCTTGCTGACCTTTCTGAGAGTAAAGGCACTTCTGTAGCTATATCTGGACTTACCACAACAACAGATCAATGCAGAGCATTGACTCTATGCTCAAACATAGTGCTTGGACCGCTGATGGTCTTCTGTTTTTACTCTGTTCAATAGCTTGTTGCTCTGGGATTGGTGATACTGGATCAAAGTGTCATGAAAGAATTTGGTTGCTGAAGCAGCAGGACTTGCACTTGAGCCTGTGTGGATCAGAAGAGCAGCTTTCTGGAGAGCAGTTTCTGGACTGGTTCCACTGAAAAATGCTGGTAGCAAGTGAAGGTGGTGTGGCTTCTGTACTGCACAGCTAGTAACCTCTTGCACTGGCAACCTAGGAGAGGAAGACAGTTAGACCATGACAATGGGCAAGGCTTAGATGAAAAATGAAAGCCTACATGCGTGTAAGTTTCTTTGCCCAGGCCTACATCTGAGTGCTGTCAGGAGCTGCAGAGCATACTTGGTGCATTCAAGACATGTATGGAAGAGAGAGAAGCAGGTGACATTTAAAAGCTTTCTTGCCCATAACTTTCCTGAACATGGGCAGGGCCTGCCAGCCTGGGACATGTCCACATGCCAAAGAGCAGCATCTCTAAAACTGGAAACCCGCACCACTTTGACATAGTGCATGGTCGTCTTGTGGAGCTTGTTGCTCTTGTTGGTGAGTTCACTGAAGATCAGAGCCTGAGAATGGTAATTGCCTCTTGCATGTATATGGGTAGTAGAGCTTTTTAAAATGGGTAGTAGAGCTTTTAAAGGAGTAGCAGGGCTTTTTAAAATGTTGATAGCAAAAGGGCAATCAGAGATGACATTGCTCCATTGCTTGATGAGGTCAATCACATCACAAATAGGGACATAGACAAAGTGGAGATGTTTAATGCCTTCTTCACATCTGTCTACAACACTGATGATGGGCCCTGGGACCCTCGCAGCCCTGTGCTGGAAGGCCGTGACTTGAGGGGATGATAAATTCCCAGCTGACCCTGCACTTGTTTGAGACTTGCTGCTCC
>VZTL01003544.1:0-18422 GCA_013400535.1 Scopus umbretta | reverse complement strand
TAAAAAAAAAAAAAAAAAAAAGCCTATTTGCCTGAGCTGTTAAGATTTTTTCTCACAGTTCTGCCTGTGGCGCCTGTCACTAACAGTCAAATAAGGACAATTTTACCATTCTCTCCTGCTGCTCTAATTTTTTTTTTTCAGTGCCAGTACATGTATTTGTTATTCTTTATAACTCCCTTTGAAGTTGGGAATCCAAGGGGAATCTAAAACCGACCAGATGTTTCTGCTGCTAGAGACACAGAAGACAGCAAGGATTAAGTTTAACTGAAACTTAGTTCTGTACAAAACCCATTACAGTGAGAATTCTTCCTCAGATAGTCTTATTTATTATTTATATTTGCACTTGCCGTCCCGGGTAGGTGATACCTCAAGTTACCTTGCCTGGGAGGAAAACGGATGATTTATCCAAGTAAATAGTGTATCAGCAGCTGCCTGCGTTGATTTCCCTTATGGGGTTTCAGTTCCATTACACTGCATATTTCCCACCCACACTCTTTATACAGCATTTCATGTTGAGGAAAATCATTCCCATCTCTGTAACTTCAGAGGACAGATATGTGGAACCATCCAGAGAGGGAGGGCAGTGCAGCTTGTGCATGCATGGGGAGGGGTGACGTACTTGAGAACGTACTGGCCAGAAAGCAGTACGAGGTTTTAACTCCTTCTCCTGTCGCAGTTGGAAGACGAGAGAAGGAAGTAGAAGCCGGCATGGGAGGGCATGGGAGACTGGCTATGGGAAGGAAGGGACGTGCTAACCTCCTAGAAGCAGGGGCAGAAGTTGTCTCTCAGGTGGGAAAGGACAGAAAGAAAGGCTATTGTTGACTTCTGAGTTCAGGTTAGATGTTTTTGAAGATGCAAGACAAGAAAAAAGGAAAAAAGTTTTAAAATACTTTGTGATATGAAATACATTAGGTAGTCTGTGGGGTGTCCGTGTCCAAATTTTGCGGTGGGAGATCCTGCCGGCCTGCTTCTGCAGTCATAGCCACAAGAAAAAAATAGCACACAGTCAGACCTCACGGAGGTCCGAATGGGAAGGCAGCAAACAGAACAAGGCCTTGGCCTCTCTCTACCTTAGGCATGACTGAAGCTAAAGTTTGGATCCACTTCCAGGTTTTAAACACCCCAGATTTCTGGAGTAGCTGTTGCCAAGTTATCTCATCTAAGTTTATGGGACTGTCTGTCCCTATGCCTGTCTGTCACACCCATACGTAGCTGTTGAGCATGCCGATCGCTTTCAGCCAAGTCGGAAAGAACTGAAAAGATAATTTGTTTTCTACAAAACGGGTATCTAAGGAGAGGAGAAGAACTCAAATTAGTGCCCCTGCTGAGGGAAAGACAAGCAGAACTTATCAGTTGAGCATGTTCGGCGGAGGACAGCTGGCTGGCCAGCACAGGCTTTGCTCCAGAAGAGCCACAGCACATGCTGTCTTTTGCTCACCGAGAATTTTATCTTTGTTGTGGCAGAGGAGACCTACGATAATTGTGTAGCGCTCGCAGGCACTGATCGCAAATCTGCAGGAAGACAGGCTTTATGGGTATTTGTTTCATGTCTGAACTGCTTAGTTTTCTTTAATGTCCAGCCTACTTTCTCGCTGGTAAGTCAAGGTACGGCTCTGGCTGACAGTGTTTTCCCTTTCCTCTCTGCTGTGGGGTTGCAGCAGCTTTTCCCCGATTTTTCTCCATATTGATTCACTTTCTTGTTTCACACCAAATCTCACTGCTTCTCAACTCTGGGTGTCACAGCCACCATAATTGAGAAATAGTATCGCTCTCTGCCTAAGTTACTCTTTAATTGGCCAGATGGATTGCTAATGCCTTCACTGAGGCACTGTCCTCCATCATTAGCTGTTGGAGTTGCCTCCTAATATTGCAAGGCCCTGCACACCACCCTAATTTGTTTTTAAACAGGAAAATCAAAACCTTGGTAATTATATAGAGCTTCCTAATAAACATCAGGTAAAAACGCATGCATTGTAACGAGCCCTTTTCAGAGCAGCAAAAGGGAGTGGAGAAAATAATTTGCTATTGCCTACACTTAAAGCTGCTTTTCTGATTTTAAAATATAAAAAGAAATTGGGTCCTGGGAACACTGGGTGATTTTAGATGTTCCGTGAGGTTTTGGGGAAAGAAAAGAAAGTAATCACATGTTTTTCATTTTATATTTTTAGGACCTGATTTTCCCAGCTTTATAGAAAGGGAAACAGGTTAAAATCAGAGAGTTTTGGACCTATGTATTTTCTCCTCTTCTTTATTTTTTTGTCAAGGCATCAAGGCAGATGGTATGAAAAGCATTTGTATTGGTCTCTCTGCTGACAGAGCTTAACCTAATAATCCAGGACTTGGAACCGGGTGCTTCGATAAAAACACTTTCTGAGAGATTTTTCCATTCAAAACACCAGGAGAAGTTTTTTAATTGACAACGTCAGAAATTAGTATCCTGCCAGGACTACATTTCTTCGCACCTTATTGCTCAGAACAAAAGATTGCTATATACTCTTTCTGAGCCTGAGAGTTTTCAATAATTTTTTCCTAAATTAAACTGAAGACAAAGTGAAATGGTTTACCACAGGATTGTGAGAGTGAAAACAGGGGGAAAGTCCCAGTTCCATGTCAGTTATTACTTTGTCCTAGTTTAAGCACTTGACTCTCTTCTGGTGATTGCTCCATTTTCTTGTTTTTTATAGCGTGCTAGATACTTTGAAATTTGCAGACTTAGCTCAGTCTTTGAAATGAAGAAATCTCAGCTCTGAAAATGCCAAATGAAACTGTGATTCTGAGTTCCCCTTAATGTGAGCAACTTCACATACAGAAAAAGCAGCACTCCAGGGTGGTTCCCCTTCGTTCAGCTTCAGTCTGAGCTTCCTCACATAACCCAGCTGTAATGGGGCAAACTGAAAGACCAAAGCCAACATATAAGAAGGTAGCATGGTTCACATCTAAAATTTGGAGCTCAGGTCTGTGTGGACCCCACCTGCATTCTTGGATTGATTTTTATATGTTTGTGTTCTTGAGACATTGCATTTGAAATATATACAGGAAACTAAGCCTAGCTGAGAAGATTATAACTTGTAAACATTTTCCTGTGTATGTTTTGATAGAATGGTATGGGGGCGGGCAGCAGGGCTGTGGATTTAAAAAATATTTTTATGCTTTCGTAACACAATCCATAGTCCATTTTAGACTTAGTTCTGATTAAACAAAGATATTCAGATGTGCCCTGGAAGTTAGCAAATAATGAAACCGGTTCCTTAGCATTGTGACACCAACACTCCAAAGCAGCCTGACCAAGTGGGAAAGGATACGCCCTACTTTCTTGGGTCAGTTTGTGATTTTTTTTTTTTTTTTCCAGCTGCTCTATGCAGTAGCTTTAAAGCATACTTCTTGTGTTATTTACAGTTGTCTTCTTCCGTATAGGAGCACTGCAGGTAAGAGCGTGCAGTGGAAAGTGCTGGTTCTGCAAACAGCAGGTGCAAGGACACGGCTTACCTATTGACTGTAACATACTGGCGTACACAGTCAAACAGGAATGTCTCTTTTATCTCTCGCAGTCTTGGGTATTAGAGTATATAGGCAATGAGTCCAAACCAACAGGGAGCCAGAGGGTAGATTGCACATCTGACTGTGAGAGTCATCATCAGGCCAAGTACTCCATCAGGCCAGTTGGAAAAGCATCTTGTTGCTCAGAGGTAGGGCTGGATTTATGTCCTGCCCAGCACACTCATTTAGAGAGGGAGGATTAGATAGCCCATAATATAGCTGTTCATACTCTTGAGCACCGAGGGGTTACTAGTCCTTTCTGCTGTGCTCAGGGTAGCAAGTGCGCAAATAGGGTAAGGACTTGCATGCAGCCCCCGTACCCCCAAACAGGCTGAGTTGTTCCAGTGAGGTAGCATAGACCTCTGTGGAGCACATTCTCTGGTGATTCACACACATTTGTGTTCTGTTGGTCTTGGAAAACATTATGCCTCCTGTGATCACTTTCTCAAACAATGCTCCTATTTCCCTCATGATTTAACAGCTGCCTTGCAGTTGTGGTTCTTAGATCTACCTTTCTTAGATCTCCAGTCTGCCCCATGGCCTCTTTCATCTGCCTTTCCCAGGGCCCGGGACAGATTCTGAGCTTCCTGCTAGATTGCTGTTGCTTTCTGTCTGCCCTCAGATTGCGGGTGCTGGTGTTCTGACAGTCTACCCAAATCCTTCGTTGCTCAGAGGAAATAATAACTCTTATTCAGCTGCTTTCTTAGCATTTATTGTGACATCCGAAGACAAATGCAAACTCATCTCTGGAATCATTATTCTCTTTGAAGAACAACGGATTGTCAGGGGAGACATTTTTTTGTGTGGATTCACTTAGAAGTTCTGTCCCCCAGTGTGGTTCTCCAGCTGCCCCTGTCATATCCTCCGTTGTTGTTTATCCGACTTTTAATAATTTCCTTTTCATGCTAGAAAGGGCCACATAATTTTCTCTCTGTGTGTGCATGTATTTGTATCTACTTCATGTTTTTTCATTTCTTTCAATTCATAACTTACAAAATATATAGGAAAAGGCACCCATTGCACTAAATACATGTATTATTTATTATATATTTTGGCCTAAATTTTATTAAATGCCTAGGGATTTTGTGCGCTTCCATTTTAAGTGCTGTATTACAGTTGTTAAGATATCTCTTAATCACCTCACATCATGTCTAATTTTTGGAAGAGACATACTGATATGTGGATAGCTAGGCTACACCTACTTCTGTGTAGAAACAAATGGAGGGGAGACTTGGGACTACTGAAAGAGATACAGACTATGGATATTGTTCTACTTAATCAAAAGAAAGAATATCACTTAACATATTACCAACAGCATGGCTTCCTACCCCTGAACATCAGCTATTTATTTGTGTTTTCTGGATCACCAAAGTCACTTGGAGGTACCAGTGTAATACTTGAATGACTTTGGTTAAATTATTTTGATTTTGACTCATCTCTATTTAAGATGGGAGATCAGGCCTGGCATGGAACCAGCCCAAGGTGGTGTGAAACTGCATCGCTTAATTTGCTCTATTAACATAAGCTTTCACCTAAAATGTTAAGATGAGATCAGCACAAGGCTTGCCATTACAGCAGCGTGCACAAATATGAGGGTGGAAAATTGCTCAGAGAAACTGTCATTCAAGTTCTCTGGATAAAGTAGGAACGTTGTTTATTCTCCTCTGAATAAGAATTGCACCTTTACCTGTAGCAAAATAAACAGAAGGAAGCAGCAGAGAGAATGTCCTTCTGGTCATGACTTTGGGTTTGACAGTCTCCAGTGAAATAAATGTTTGAGCATTGGCTAGCATCGTAAAAAAAAAAGGCGATGACTTGCAAGTAATCAGATACGACATCACTGGTTGGGGTGGGGGGATGGGGAGAAGGGGCGGAAAGTCAGTTGAGAACGTTAGAAAGTGCAGCCCTTGTCCACCTGGAGTGAGCAGGATTTTTGTTGGCATCTTTTCTTCAGTTCTGTGTCCCTAAAAAAAAACCAAAACAAACCACGTGGCATGCATTTGAGAGAAAAACTGGATGGTGAAGTTGTCAGGGTACTAACCTGAAACACGTAAGCCCTGGGCTGTTCCCTGTGCTTTGCCACCGCTCTCCCAGAGGACCCTGGGGAAGCAGCGCGCTCTGCCTCCCGGGGCAGGGGGATGGAGGCACTGGAGGTCAAGAGGAGCTGAGGCACGATGGTAACAGTAGCCTTCCAAGGAGATTAGGTAGATACCAAAGTTTGATGTGATGAATGATGTTAATTGTGCTGAAAGTAGAAAGTGTGAATGTGTGATGAAAATGGTTCTTCGGACTGGGAGCTGTTGTGTGCACGCCAGGTGTGTGCTTGGCTGTGAGTTGCTGCACAGCTTTTCTTTCAGTGTTTGGTTTAAAATTTACACCAAAGTTTTTGTAGTGTGATAGTGATTTTTCTTTCCTGCATTAAAACAAGTGTAATCTATATATTGTATTTATAAAATAAGGCTTTTACAGGCATGAGGGGCATCCATCTGTGTTACATAATCATATGTACCTTTTGGTTTTCTCCTCCTCCTCTTCCCATGTTTATGCTGCATGAAGAACTTACTAAAGCAGGTACAGTTATGGAGATTTTAGCTTTAATCTGCACAAGATTTTTAAACCTTTTCTCACATCATATTTAACTGCTGCTTTAAAAGCAAAGAGGAGTTCTGTGGCTGGGAGCAGAGGAATATGAAAGGTACAGTAGCCTTCCTGTGAGAGGAATATGATAATATTCACTGACAGAGGAACTATGAGGAACAATTATCCCAAGCTGTGTCTTTCAGACAATGCTGTCAGATTTTCCACTTCCATGAGCACAGCTGGGCATGTGGTGCCAGGGTGAGAAATTCCACAGTGGCTAGAGGCTGAGTGCATTGGGTGCCGTCCTGGCCAGCAGCACTGGAAGTCAGGAGCTGAAACTGGAAAGAAAAGAAGGATGACTTTCTACAGCTTTGAGACTGTAAGAAAAAACAGTTTTGGAATGTAAGGGAAGAGGCTTTGAAAGATGCCCCTTCAGAGACTGCTGCTCCTCAGAGACTGAGTTTGATCTTGGGTTTCAGGTTCTTAACATAGCTGTACTGCCTTTACAAGACATTTGTTCCTCAACCTCCAGCTAAGGATTTGGTCTTGTGCGAATTTGCAGTTTACTTCTATATCTGTTGAAAGCTTGAGGTTTTATGTATTTATTTATTGAATTTGCTGTACTATTGGTACTTTACCTAGAGTTTTTTTGTGTTTTAGGTTTGTTAGCTAACAATCTGGGAACTCTGAAGGGTAAGGAAGTGATGCAGGTCATAATCTGGTGGGCACTGAAGTCTGAGGTTTGTTTGGATGCAGAGTTTAAGTCCTACCTGGTTTTGCTGGGGTCAGCCAAGGATATTGACTCTCTGACTTATATGTCTAATAGTGTTTGTATTAGCTAGACTTCAAGCTGATAAAGCAGGTTGCATCCAGAGAGGCAAAGAGGTGAAGACGTTCTGAACAAGCAAGAGGGGAGACAGCGAATTCCTCATTTGCTAGTGCTCCAAGTACTAGAGACTGCTTCTCTTGTATACATCAGGTTTTCTGTGTTGTTTGAAATATGAAATGGTATATTGTATGTTACATCTTCTGTTTTGAGCTCTATGTGCTGTTCTTCATAACTTTTTGGGTTTCTAGATGTTTAAGAATGGTTCAGTGAATACTTGAGTTTGATAATCTTTGGGACTCCATCTAAAAGGTTACCTTCTTAAATGATCATTTAGATTGCTTGTTATATCAGATTACTTTGACTTTTACCTACTGCTTTGTCTTAGTGCTTGGAAGGAATGGTCTCTTTTCTCATTCTTTGTATGAGTTGTTTCATAGAGCTGTTCCCTGGCCTACCTTTTTAATGTTTTCTAATTTCTCCGTTGAAAACTTGGGAATTCTGGATAATTCCCTAGTCAGTCAGACAGCTCAAATAATGGACCCCAAAATGTAGGCTGTTAATTATTTTTCAGTGCAATGGCAATGTAATGTGTGACAACGGAGCTTTTTGGTAACAAGTGAAATCATTTTGGACATACTGAAGACTAGAGTGATTAGCACTTAAATAACACCACACTTCTGAGGATATCAAAACACTTTCATAGCATTTAATGAAGGAGGCCTTCCTTACATACCCGAAGGATGCACTTCATTGCTGCTAGCTCTCTTCATAGGGAAGAGAGAAAACTGGTTCAGGGAGAGGTGAGGGACGAAACAAAGTTTTAATTAGTGGCTGTATTGTCTGATGATGATCTCAGTCAAATGCAGACCAGAAGACTCTGTGTTTTAGTCCTTTACGTGGACTCTAGAGGGGCCCATGGTCAGTGGGGAATTCCTGCAGCAGCAACCGCCTTACTGGGGCTCTCCACGACTTGACAGAAGGGTGGATCCGGGGGGGAGAAAGCCCTGCAGGGGCTCCTGCGATGACTAAAGAGAGAAGGGAGAACATGAAGGCCTTACAAAACCATGGGTAGATAGCTGGTTATGGAGGGAGAGTTTGGAGGAATGCAAGAGTGAGGGAGAAAGTAGATGAGATTGTATGTGTTTGAGGTGGGGGACTAGTGAGTGTGTGAGCCCAAAAAATAACGGGCAAAGGAGAGACAGTTGTGGAACACTATCATCTTTGCTTTCAGCTACTGGAACACAGAAACTCATTTTCTTTCTTGTGTAGTCAGCACTGCAAAACTGAGTATTTTGTTGCTAAGGCTCAGCTCTGAAAAACCAAGTTCTCTACCCGTGTTTTGCAGCACCTTTGAACTGGACACATAATAAATATCACCATGCAGTGGCCTAACAGGATTATTTTAATATAATGGGCAACTGGCATTTTTTAGCCTTTATGTGAAAAGGGGTGAGGCCATTGGCTCGTGGTTGCTCTGGCTGATCTTTTTAGCAATATAAGAGTACTGTACTGTGAGCATCTTCCTTGTGTGCTCAGCCTATCCATGAGATAAGGAGAGCAGACCCCAGAGTATGTCTTAAATTCCTTTGTAAATAGGTACAGCTGGTTTGCTATTATTTTTTTCCTCAGTAATTACAGTAAAAATGTACTCTAAATTATATCATGTCTTAGTGTGGTGTTTTGTTGTTTGTGTTTTTTTTTTTTTACTTTGACTTCAGCAGTATTTTTAAATCAGTGAACTACAGGGACTTGTTTTTAAATTTTAAGAGAAAACCCCCTAGTTACAGAAATACAGGACTAAATCTGCTTTCTGGGCATTAACATAGCCTTAAAGTGGGAAAAGTGGGCATGGAGAACAAAAGCTGTGCGTGACTCTCAGGGTTGCTTTTGCTGTATTAGACAAGTTACCTTTTAAGTTCGGTATTCTGCTGTTAGGAATGGCCAGTGAGGAAGGCAGATATTTTCAGACATATATGTGTGTGACATTTAAAAATGGTATTACTTGAAAAATACCGTCACTGTTACGATTTATTCACTGCTGACGCATACATACAGTTGAAAAAGGTCTGTGCTGATTGTGAGACAATTATACACATTAATACCAGAGTAATCAGACCTCGTACTTTTAAGACACGAACAGAAAGACACAAATACATTTTTGAAAAGCATTATCCTATCTGTAGTTCTTACTGGCTAGTTTGGCTGAGATGTACATAATGATAGTTGGACTTCAAAGTAGTACTAAAGCACTGTCTCTCAAGACGTGTCTTGCGCATGACAAATTAAGAAAATGAAACACAATTTGAAAGACTTAACTGAGCCCATGAAGCAACTTTCTGTCTGGTCGGCAGCTGACACAGGAATGCCGCTATTCAGGCCCACGCCATGGGTTCTCAGCTGTTATGTCCTGGATCATGAATAGGTGCAACATGAAAAGTCTGTAACCAAAAAATGTTATCCTGGCTTAGGGATCCATGTTTTGTAGCATTCTGGATACACTTTCCTGCTCTTTATGAAAACTATGGCTCTCATGCAGGTGTATTTGATCCTGACATAAGATGATGTTAAGGTGAAACAGTGAAAGTTTTATCAGAGAATCGGAGGTTGTCAGAGATTTGGCTATGAACAAACAAATATACATCCAAGTCCCACTACCGCAGTCAGCCAGCAAAAGGGTGCCTCTGAAAGCTCACACATTTATTGGGTAAAACACATATTCAGGCAGAATAACGATGTGTTTCTTTAATTCTTCCTGTGGTGGAAGGTGGTCCTTGGCCTAATTTCATGTTGCCTCTGCGCTACAAAACTGATTAACCTTGAGCATGTAGCATTTGCAGCTGAGTTTGAAGACAATCTCATTTAACACTGAAGAACACTAGTGTTGCTCATCTAAGGCACAACAGTGTTGTGTTTGATTTTGAATATCAGGCTGCACCACCATTTTTCAGAGTTGGCATTAGCACACTTCCATGGCTTCTCACCGGCTCCTGAGAAGCCTTTTGGCTGTATGTTTTATTATTTGTATTTATTATTTTCAGTCTTATTGCAGTTTTCTTTTTAAACAGTAGCCAGAGCTGACTCACTGCTTTTGACTCCACAACCTGCTTCCCATTTCAACCCCCACCTGCTTAAAAAGTTTAGTAGTTGGCAGTAGGTCTCCTGGGACTGATGTCTGAGCAATGGACCATTAAAAGGCAAAATGAAAGGTAAAATTCCTTTTGGTTTGTGTTGCGGGAGCTCTGGATCTGCAAGTGAATACCTGCTTTGCTCATCACTGAACCTAGGGAAGAAGGAATCTCTTTCTTAGCACAATGACCTACTGGAAGTCAAAATCCCATCTTCTTTCCTGTATTATCTAGTGAGAGTACAAGTGAAAAATAGCTTTTTTTTGTGCTTCATACAAAATACATTGAAACGTCAGGAAGAAACTAAGTAGTTTAGTGAGGAGTGAGTGGTGCAGGCTATGGATTTTATTTTGGTTTTATCATCAACTCACTGTGTGACTTTGATCATATGTCTTAGTTTTCCTCTGTATTAAGTGAAGGTTGGAAAAATACGTACTGTAGTTTTTGATGTTACACTTTATTTGTAGAGATTCCAAGAGACCCCGCGGTGCTTTAGGTACTGTCCGCCTATTACGGAAGTGCCATGTAGACTAACTAAACTGTGACAGGTAGAAACTTCATTATGCTAACTTCCCCTACAGCTAACTTCTCCTATCAAAAGCAAACCTCTGCTTTAAGCCTCAGTGAAGTAACAGCGCATTTCTGGATATCTGAAAAAGGCTCAAATACAGCTGAATGGATTTATTAATGATGTATTTCCTCACAGCAAACCGATTCGTGCTCTCCCATAATTAAGCAATATAGAAGTAGTACTTGTCATCTTCCCTTTAGAGATAAAGTGAAAATAACCACCATACAATGTTCATTTTCTCCAAAATTAAAGTTTTATTGTTGTTGAATCCTTGCAAGTCTTGCATTAACAAAAACATGTATTTTATTTTCTTACATGTTAGTATAGTTTTTTGTTTGCATTTAAATGTTCTTACGGAGTGTTCATACCACTCTGAAGGAAGAGCATTGTTCACACATGAAAATCTGTAAATGAAACCAACTTGAAACAAAAATAAAGCTAGCACATCTGTTTTAATATCTCAGAAAGTAAACCAGCTGTGTGTATATATAATATATACACGCTGGTAGTAGATGTTAAATTAGATTTTAAGAATTTGTTTCAGCTTAATAGCCTAGAATGTTATTAGTAACATAGATAAGGAAATTACTTAATAAAAAATATATGATTTTTAACCTGACAATGTCCCTCTTAATTAAGTTATGAGATCCTTAGATGAATGATGTTATAAAAGTGCAGTGTGTAGCTTTTATTATTTATAAGAGAATGCCAAAGAGCTAGCTCAAACCGATTAAAGCAAGGAAAATCTCATTGAAACTTGCCATTCTGAGCGAGTGAATGGTGAATATTTCTAGAGAATTCATACAGCCTTAGCGTCTCAATCGTAGTACCCAGCTAGCTCTTTTTGATGCAGGTATTGCACATTTGGGGAAAATAATGATATTAATGTTAAAATAATAAAAATGATGGTCTGGGCAGGTTCTGGAATGTGAACAAAAATAGAAGTATTTCAGTTGTGGTGACTCTGATGAAATTGAAATTAGAAGTCTGGGTATCCTCACCTACCTTACAAAGGCAGCCTTGTACTATATTTTTTTTTGTTTTTTCATAAAATCTGCAAATATTGCTATTAGGCAGCTAATTGAGCTCCCCTAGTCAAGACCCCTATGGGGCTTATTTCTGCTTGCACTGAGCTGGCCCAGGTATATCTACCCTTCAGCACAGCAAGCAGTATAGACCCGCAGACCTTTAATCTACAGGTCTCCTCATAGTGACAGCAGATTTTTGGTTTTAGCTGTAAGCAGGCATACAAGCACTTTGAGTTCAACCCGGTTGCAGGGCTGAGGAGGAATGATGTCCGATGCACAGCAGGGTTGTGCTGGCACAGGGCACTGCGGAATCATTTCCCTCCCTCACTGGGGGGACCAGGGAGGCCAACATTAGCAACTCACCCAGTGTCCCAGCTGCAAGCTCGGCTCAGTCTGCTTGTGCAGTAAAACAGCAGGACTCTTGAGAGAGTTTGTGATCTCCAACCTGTGAATTGCTTTTGGAGGTCCCATACCTCATATCTTTCTTTGTCTGTGGAATGTGTCTTGTGGCTTTCAGCTGTATAGAGCTTTGGTATGGTGCATGGCTTTAAAGGCTAGTTGCTCGTGATGTAAGAGAATTCAAAGGGTAAACAGTGTGTTTGTTGGTGGTTAACTTGTCGTCAGCGAGCTTTTACCTCTGCCCAGTTATTTTATCAATTAGTAATTAAATTATCTACAATTTAAGCAAATAAGAAAGCTGAAATCCCAGATATATTGAAATCAGTGGTAAATGTTTTCTTTCTGGGTCCGTGATTTCATCCTAAGTATTCGAATCATTGAGGTAGGATTGATTAACATCTCTTGCTTTCTCTTTGCAGTGCTTACCACTCTCTCGAGGGCTATAAAAATCATAAATTACGTGGAATTTCAATCAAAATATATGCAGCACAAGCATGTTATAGAGGAGAACTTGTAACATATTTGAAACTTTTTTTCTACTCTGTCTTTGGAAAACTCCTAAGCAACGCAAATAATGAAGTAGTTCATTTTAAAGGCTTGATTCTGTGAATATCATTGAAGCACTCAAAAGACGGAATTGCTAAGCACATCTTTAAGAAAATACATGTAATATCTTAACATGATTATAATTTTAAGCTAGTTTTCTATAGTAGTTCAAGCTATAACCCCTAGAAGTGATAGAATATAATCATGTCTTATGATGATCATGCTTGGCATGGAAATGAACGTATGCAAGGCTTCGTCTTAGATTAACCATGCACCACAGATGTGTTCAATGAGCCTGTTTCCTGTTTTGCTTTATAAGCCCCCCCAATCCAATCCTTTAGAGACATTTTTATCTGCTAATAAGCATAATTGCAGTCATTCCTGCTCTCATTTATAAAATTATAAGACATTTATTTAGTCCGTTTTAGTCTTTAAGGCTGCTAAGTTTCCCTGACCAGAATCAAAGCTCTACTGGCAAATACTTCTTTAAGACTTCAGCGGCACACCTGGTCTCCCGGTTCTCTCTCTGATAAGATCATTAGTCTGTGATGAGTCATGTACCACATAGACGTTTGCACCAGATATGCAAAAAGTTCTGGTTCTCACCTCTATCCACTTCATACCGTTTATGATTGCACAGAGAGGATCCATTTTTTTCTGAGTCTTGCAAATGTGAATCTAGACCCAGAAGCCTGGAGGGTTTCAGCGCTCTACATCGCTGCAAGGGGTAATGCAGGTCCAAGGGGTTTTAAGCAGAGAAATGGGGCACACATTGTCTTGCAAATTGGATGAGACCCTTCCACAGGAGTGGAAGTGAACTGAGGAAGCTCTGCTGTAAATGACACATTCCAAATGACCTCAAGGGAAAGGGGCCATCTTGCAGGTCTTCTGCAGCTCAAGGTAGCTAATTGGGCTACATCTAACTTTAGCTATCATTTCTCCTGTAAACCACTTGAAAACTCCTTTTTTTGCCTCCTGCCATGTTTTTAAGCTGCAAATAATTAACACAATTTGATGAATACATCCGGAGACTGGAACTGCATTATATATTCTGATGTTACACACGAAGTGTTTGGCACTCAGGCCCTGTTCTGTATTTCGAGAGTTGAGCATATCTTTTTAAATCAATAGGACTTTTGCCATTGACTTGAATTTAAATTCTTGAAAGGGCTCTTGTTTTGAGGGAAGATATCTAAAAGTTCCAGAATAAACACATCTGCTAGCCAGACGTCACTTCAAAATCCTGAGTTTAGTAGAAAGTTTTAAAGGCTTTATGGGAAATAATGGACTGCTCTGGGGAACTGTAGAGTATTCAGATTAATCATCTAGACAGAAGTTTGTAAGTCTAGGGACTCTTCAGTATAGAAATGCTGGAATCATGAGCGAAATGTTACGGTAGGTCACTCGGTTCTACAAAAAAAGGATTATCATCCTTTTTACTTGCGAAATCCTACAGTCTGAAGGTGTGTCGGAGTAGAATTGTTCAGGCAGGGGCAGCATCAATAAAAACTGTGACTGTTACTAAATTCACCCTCATTGGTATTTGTTCCATGCAACTCTTGTTTCCTCTTCCTAATTCACATTATAGCTGAGATTTTTTTGTTTATCCACATGAATAGACAAGCTCATGAAATGGTCTCAAGCAGCAAATGGCTTTGGAAGGCAGACAAAGTGAACTAATCTCCAGTTTATAAACGTATGGCGATGCTGAAAGAACAAATGCTTCAGCAAGCAACTTTAAAGAGGAATTGGGGTGTGGAGTTTCTGGAGGAAAGGAGTTGGAGGTGGCAGAGCACTATATTGCTTGAGCATAATGACATATTGAGTAGAGATATTTGATTATATGGAGACGGATAATAGATGAATCAGCTAGAAAAACAGGCGCCAGAGAGCGCAGGGAGAAAATAAAAAGAAAAGAACCATTTGACCATAGGAAAATAAAATGAAGATAACTTCACAGTTTCCTACTAACCAGCCTTTGAAACTGAAGAGAGTATATGAAATTTTAAAAAAAACTCGTTTGTTTCTTAGACTGCTGGGAAAAGGGGACTGCAAGGGAAGAAGTGACTCTGCCATCATATGGCTCAAACTGCTTCAAAGGTCCGCCCGGTGCGATAAATAGTGCAAAGCCCTTTGTGATGTCTGGATGAAAGTCACGATAGTAAGTCCAAAAAATCATTCAAAGGCCAAGTCCAGCAATCCTCAGCCCTGATTCAGGCAAAAATGCCATTGTTTCACACATGAGTGTCTGGAAAACAGAGGATACAGGGGCATTGAGCCAAAGTTTTTGTTGTGTCGTCTTCCCCCCTTCCCCCCCTCCTTTTTTATTTTTTTCCTTTTTTTTAAATTTATTGTAGAAAAAAAGCTGAATGCCTTTTCGGGGTGGAGGAAATTGTGAGAAAGGGAGGGGGCCACCCACTAGTAATTCAAGGCTCGGTAGATACTCTTTCCACCTGCCCCCAGTTTGCCTTATACTTTGCATCATTCATTTGAGGTCAGTCTTTCAGCCTGAAAGGAGAACTTTGCAGAAAGTTATGGGCAAGCAGTCTGAATGGAAACTGTTCCGCAAACTTAATTGTAGCATTTGCAGTTAAATGCAAACTAGTAGCAAAGCAGTGGGATGAGCTGGGCATTCAGCAGAGAGAGGCCAGGTACAAATGCTTTGGTAGTTAAACGGATCCAAATTTGAATTAAACACCTTTTTAGCATGTTAAAAGAAACTGTCTCACCTCTGGTTCAGGATGCATCCCTTTTTTTCCTCTCTCTCTTTTTTTTTCCCTTGCCTGTGTGTGCGATGAAATCATAGTCAAAGCAAAGCAAGCAACTATGTTTGGTTCTCCTTAAGGCTATATTGAAATCAATGAAGCATCTTCGTGATCTATTGTTCTTAAAAATGTACACGCTGAGTCACTCCCTCAGCATCTTCTTCTTGCAGTTCAGGGTAGAATTTCACCTCGGGTTTCAGTGATTGTTTGGGAGGCTGGGGGAGGATTGTGGCTGCTTTCCTTTTCCTTGGGAGTAAGCTTTCCTAGTGCTGGTAACCTTTGCAATTACTAAGTAATAAGAAAGGCAGTTATTTGGGTGCCATTCTTTTCAAGTGTTGAAGCCACTGTGAGTTTGGAAGAGCTCAGCAGAACGCCTAACACATTGCGGAGACAAGCTTCACGCTGTGCTTCACAGGCAGTCTTAACTGAGGCAAACTCGCACCGAAGTCAGCTGAGGTTTTCCCTGAGTGAGAAATGAGTTAAAAACTGAGGCAAGATCCTGATCTTTTACCCAGGCACAACTCCAACAACTTTTGAAGAGTTGCTTTTGACTTACAGCATTGTAACAGAGATCAGAATCTGGGCTTCAATAAGGACTTCGGCATTTGGCCCCACTCCTTGTGTAGGCCTTTATTAATTTATTTATTTTTAAAAATGGACAATTGCATTGACTTTCATAACCCTTACCTCAAAGTTCACTTGAAAGAAAACTAATAAGACTTTTTATTTAAAGGGAAAAAAAAAAAAAAAGTAAAAATAAAAGTTTAGCTATGGTCAGCCAGGGGGGGAAATTCCATNTAAAAATAAAAGTTTAGCTATGGTCAGCCAGGGTGGGAAATTCCATTGTGGCTGCAAGCCCATGGCAGGTAGAGTGGAATTTAATGAAGGAAACTGCTGTGTTTTTGTGTCTTTCTGTATGTTTTTCCTTTAAAACCAAGAGCTGGGCAGGCTTCCCATTTGACCTGATGTGACCCAAGCAAATTGCTTCTTATATAAAAACAACTGCAGACTTGGAGAATGTGAAAATGCACTGTATCCTTTTTCCAAATCAGGGAAAATGAAAGCCTGAGAAACAGGACGGCCCTGTCAATACTCGTTGAGCAAAACTATCACTCAAGCTCGATAAAGAGAGATTAGAACAGGCTTCCTGATGCCAGAGGGATTCATTATAAGTTAGATCTCTTTATGTTTTTTGTTTTTTTTTAAACAGATACACTTACCATCAGTAAAAGAAAAATCCATTTTTCAGATAATGTTTTTTGAGAAAGAAGGAGAAGAGAAGTGCTTGTAAAGGAGGAGACAGAGGGGGGAAATAAGATTTTAACTAATGCACCCAAACAAAAAGAAATAAATTGATAATTGTTAAAAGGTAGGCAAAAAGCCCAGCTTTTAGCTTTTGCTTTAACTTGGGAGAGCACAGGCGCAGGGATTCAGGGTGTGTCTGCTGATATTGTATTCAGATGTGTTGCCTTGGCATGTGTACTGACGGATTTATTTAAAAAACAAAGCAAAAAAAAAAGCATTGTGTGCTCGTGAAATGACTTCATAAAATCCTTCCCTTTATGAATTATTTTGATCACAGGGCTTGTTGTTTAAATTTCTAAAGTACTGTGCTTTTTTTTTTTAATTGCCTTCTTTTCAGAACTGTCTGTTCTCAAGTTGGCACCTTCCGCATAGCAGCATGCAGAGATTAAAGGAGAGGGGAGGGAGGGGAGGTGCAGAGGCTTTCATCAGACCAAGGGGGTGACACTGTGCATAAGCAAACTCACATCTTCTGCAGGTCACCCCTGAAATGAGTCTTAAGCTCTCAGCCACTCTTCTACCCTATCGGCATGTCTAATCTGCAGCACCTACTCTGACGAGAGACAAGCAAACACTTGAACCGTCACATGCTGCCGTGTCGTAGGAGACAGAATAGACTTTTGTTTGCTGTGTCTTGCTTAAAATGGAGGTGAAGGGCTTCTTACTCAGGAAAGCACGATGCCGTAATACTTTCCAAGTTCAGTGAGGCCTACCTTTCCAAAACACAGGTTGTGCCTGTGCTCTGTGGGCTTCTGACTGTTGCCTGAGGTTTTTTCCTGCTGTGGCTCACAAGTGCAGCTGATAGACACCATGAGCACTCCTGGGCAATGTAAAGGGGCAATGTAAAGAAAGAAACTCTTGACGGTTTTGCTCGAGTTACTGTGTTAAGGACCTGCAACGTCAGTATTAGTCACTTCCCCAAGATCAACATTCACCATCATCATCATCCAGATCCTGTATTTATCTAGAAGTTATTCAGACTATTTTCAGACTATGTATTTTCAGACCAGGCATGAATCCTAGAATGTTTTACTGGATGAAAACACAGTACTGGAGATCAGGAGAGCTGGGGTTCAGTCAGTGCTGCTTCTTTTTATTTGCTGGGGAACATTCACAAGGTCCTTATTAAGAGCCTGAAGTAAGGTAGTACTTGTGACAGCCCTCCAAGACTATTTCTGCTTGTGTAAAGAAGGAGGTGACCTGAAAAGGGCTGTGAGCCTTTTATTGTAAGGTTGTATTTGGAGCATTAGGATTTCCAAAGAAAGGTGGTATTTCTGTCAGGAACGCTTGTATTTTCAGAAGGTGGTACACTGATTCATGACCCTGGCACTGATTTAAGGATAGGATTAATAGTTTTATGTTATGTGTATTGATTTATTTGGGTCTCTTCTCATTGTCCTGTCTGCTGAGCAGATGACAGCTGCACATATAAATGGGTGTAGGGTGACAGCAGTGATTCAGGGTTCTAGATTATGGTGAAGAAGATGTTGATTCCCATGGAAGCAAAGAATCCTTGTTTGGCTGACTGGGTGTGGTGTTAGAGCTTTGCCTCAGCCTTTCATGGTAAGACCAGTTGTTCTCAGGGTACCCAGCTCCCTGAGCTGGAAGACAGGGAGGGGGAGTGAAGCCCCCATAATCCAAGGGGAAATGGTTAGCGTCCCGTTATACCACTTAAGACACACACAACTCTATGGGACTGGACGGGATCTACCCACGCGTACTGAGGGAGCTGGCGGAAAT
>VZTL01003543.1:0-15352 GCA_013400535.1 Scopus umbretta | reverse complement strand
GCTTTCCTAAAATTTAGGGTCTTGACTCTACTCACTTTACCCATATCCCTCAGGATTGTGAACTCCATCAGTGCATGATCACTGCAGCCTATGCGTGTATATTCTATACATTCTATGATGTATAGAATATTTTCTCTAAAATTGTACCTTATTTAATATTTAAATTGAAGATAAATATTAACATCACAAATAAGAAGCAAATGAGCATGGATTAGTATGCCAAACCAAAATTTGGTTGTGGATTAGAATTCTGACATTATAATATCAGCACTAATTGACATTTAATTTGTTCTTTAATAATGTTTCTAAATCTCTACTTCCTCACTAAATGCCATATCAGACTAAACATGAGGAAACAGAGGAAAAATTTTTAAAACCTGATCTTTGAACAGCCTAGAAAAGCACAAAATCAGTATGTACAGTATGAAACACAATTATATGTATTACATACAGGGGTTTCAAATTTTGAAGCTGGTAGGATTTTGCTGTTTTCTTTTAATAGGGACAGGATCAACCCAAAGGTATTGCAATGCAAGCAACATTACAAATTAATTGCTCACTAGCCAGGAAATGCAAGATTTAGGGTTGAAACTATAACCTTAATTCTTCCCTGTGGGCTGTGTGCAATATGATGATACGTAATTCCACAATCACATATTTTATATATATAAAATAAATATGATATATATTAATTATATATATTCTATTAACATATAAATGTGCAGAATCCCTAGCATCTCCCCAAAAGAGAAAACATCTTGCCATAGTGCAGAATATTCTCTGCATACCTTTTAGTCCTCACCAGCAGGTACAGGACAGAAAGTTCCTGAGTGTACAACAGAAGCACAGCTGGGAGGTAGATTGTTCATTGTTTGGATAAGCTGTTTCGTATCCCCAAAGAGGAAGAGCAGCGTATTAAGGTGTTATCTGTAGCTTGTGTAAGCCTCAACACAAAACATTAGAAAATTTCTTCTCACTTCAGCACCAGCTGATTAGAAGAAATGCAATAATCCCAAATCCCAAATGTGTTATTAACTAAAAGATCTTTTACATGAAACAGAGAAGAAATACTTGAGGTAATTTCATATATTTCCTTACATATTTTGTCTTGTTCCTTCTTGCATAATATACAAAATACCTGTTCAAGTAAAATCAATTTTATGAGTCACTCTTAAGCCATCATTGATTGACATGTGGAAAATAATATATGCCTTTCTGTAAAATAAGTCTATTCTACTGCATAAAACCTATAATTTATTTAAAAGTAAGTTTTACTGTAAAATTGTGGCTGTGACAATCAGATTATGTGAAAGACATGGTTCAGCCCATCATCCTTTGGTTACAGTAGATTTGCTGATGTCACATCAAAAGGTTCATTTGCAATTCTATTTCCCTGTTTTAATTACTTCTGGAGACCAGACAATAATAATACATTTAATATAAATTCAGTTCTTCCAGTATTAATTCAGCCATTTCCTTTTCATACTTTATGTTACAAATAACAAATACAAAATTATGTTGTACTGGCTGTTATCTGTATTCAAAGTGGAATGTTAATGGAAATAATTCTGCAATTTTAAGTATATTCTCTGAAAAATCTAAATCAAATATCTTTTTTTTTTTTTTTTTTTCTCAGTACACAGATAACAGTAGATTCAAATTAGGATATTCAGTTCCCTTTATAACAGTTTTTCACATGTAAAGGTTTTCTTCTTTACTCCCCTTTCAGCAAAAATTAACTGTAACCACCATTCCACTACCTATGTTCTAAACAGTACACTAATGAAAACCTTATCACCCAAGAGATAGTCCTACATGATAATTCTACCTAAGACTTCTATGTAAAAATTTTCACTTTATTTTGAGCAAGCCAGTGGCTTGCTTCATGAAACTGAAGTTCTGATGAGATCACAGGAAACCTAACTACCCCAGCCATGTCATCGTTGCAGGCTAGATCCAAAGCCAGTCATTTTCTTCACCTTTTTTTTTAAAAACAAAACAAAACAAAAACCAAACCAGTATCGATTTCATTTGCTATTGTGTGGCTGAGGTTTATTAAGCACAGCAACAGTTTATAAACAGTAGCACAAATATTAAATTTTTTCTGTGAGAAAATGAATATCAAGTCTCTGTCTTACATATTACAGGTCTTTTCTACTCTTTCCTCTCTCGCTCCTTATATACATCTCTGGTTAGCATGATCAGCCACTGAGTTCGACAGATGCTTCCGCTGTACTTCAGAGACATTACCATTTTGTCAGGTTTTCAGGTTTACTTTAAAGCACTGCAGAGAACAACACCAAGCACAGTTTTGCAGTTGACTTTGCTGTTATCTCCGCAGAGGGGCATGCAGATGATGATTCCTCTTGCTGTCAGGGATTAGTATTTCTTGGGAAGACTTCTGGGCAAACAGCCCAGAACAGCAGCAGGTCGGGGGCAAGCTACTTGCTACTAAGCAAACCTGGAAAAAGCCATGTCACCTCTTCCAGCACTCGTGAAATGCTGAAGCCTGACCTGTTGTTACTGTATACTAACACCATATGCTGCGTACTAGACCTGACAACTCGTCCACCATGATGTAGGTGGTGTTGTCCTTGCTTAACAGAGGTGTTATGTACTTGTGCATGAAGTGCTACTGC
Source organism: Scopus umbretta (assembly GCA_013400535.1). Lineage (NCBI taxonomy): Eukaryota > Metazoa > Chordata > Aves > Pelecaniformes > Scopidae > Scopus > Scopus umbretta. The sequence goes on along the minus strand of VZTL01003543.1, from coordinate 12,713 downwards.
ACAACGAAGGAGAAAGACAGCTTAATCTAAGGAGTACGAGAAATCTTTGGAGGTTTCTTTCTGTACTAGCACAAAATGCCTGTTTGCTTCAGGCTTAAAGAACTGTTCATGCTACAGGTGCATTCTAGTTTGTGTCAATACAGAGCAGTAGTCTTCGTAAAAACTCTGTAGTTTACAATATATAGAACTTCTAGTATGGTGATAAAATATAGTCCTTTCCTTTTCCTAGTACTAAAAAAGAAGTATTATAATCTGAGAAAACACACCACCCACTTATTTCAATCCTTGTGTGAAATATTACTGTATCAGAAAACATTTCAACTGAGTTCCACTAAGAGTTTGGAGAGGATTAAGGGCAACTTTTAAAGGAACAATTCAAATTTTAGATAAGCATCAATGGCAATTATAAAAATTCTGCCCTTGAGTCAGGTTTCATCATAAAAGAAATATTAGAAATGAGAAATGTAATCTCTCAACACTGAAATTTGTTTTGTTGGGTTCCACTGGGTCTACAACATCTTTATACACATATGTATTCTCTTTCATCACTCTTTCTCATCATTAAGTAATAACCTATAATGATAATTAATATCTCTTGTGAAGAGATTGCTGTCTTCCCTGGAGTCATCCCTAAAATTATTAACAAAGTGAAAAAAGTAGAGTTTTTCCTGAAAATGCTCAGAATGAAATCTTTGTAACTGTAGAAATATTGTTCTGCAGGCAGCTCTTTCACTGAAAGCAGATCTGTATTAGAGCACCCGTGATGTTAAGCAAGACCTGAAATGCAGAGCTATTCTGGAAGACAATGCTGCTCCAAGACAGTAATAAGAATTCTGCCCTGCAGGCATTGGCATGACTTCGTCGGTAGCAGAAATTTAGTCTTGGACACAAAGTTGTATCAGAAGAAAAATAATTTTCTGTCTAATGTTACAAATAGACTGGAAGATAAGACTTGCTCCCATAAAGGAACTCAAAGACTCAGGCAAATGCCTGTTTTTTATAACACCACTGGCATTTTATGGCATAGGAATAAGAGTTGTTCCAGCATCATACAAGGGACAGATTTCTTATTGTTGCACAAAAGAAACTGTTACAGTTTTGATTTATGATCTATATAGTGGAGTGATGAATACCAAAAAATAATCCAACAGATAACTACATAACTACATACTAGATATTGATGGGACAACAGAAGTAAAGGAAGTGTCCAGAATGTGTGTTCAGTAAGTACCTATCCTCTCCCATGTGTATCAGCACATACTTTTGGAATTTCTTCAGTTTGCCTGCATAGGCTCAAAGCCTTGCATACTGTTACTCTCAGAATAAAGTGTACATGGCTTTGCGCTGCCAACACCACCTGTTCTTTTTCTTTCCCTAAATCTGGAGCACCAGCTGATCAGCAGCCTCCTTTATTATTTCTCCCTTTATCTCAACACAGTACTTTTAAAGATATTATATATCCTTTTCTATCTCTGTAATTTTCAACAAAAGTTTGGTCTACACATAAACATCTGTGAATTTCTTAGTCTGCATCTTCTTTTGTTAAATGTGAGCTCATAAAATCAACTGACATTTAAGGAATGAACCTGCTGCAGTTTGGTGTAGTGCTGGCCTATGCAATAAATGCAATCTGTCTCAAACTAAGCAAGAAAAAAAAGCAAGAGGGGAGCCTGAACTAATCTACGTATTTGCTGACTTGGCTGAGACTACAGTAGTGCGTTGAACTAGACTTTTGAAGATCATCATTTTCATTTGATTATTCCAGGAGTGTGCTACCAGCATACCCACCTTTTAGTTTGATGCCAGACATTTGTTTGTACTCTGCTTTTCTCCAATCGCCTAAAGAGGCACTGATAAGGTTGAAAAGGAATGCCTTTCATATGACCTGAGGAGCTCAGTATATTCTCACCTCTATTGTTGCCTGCTGCATAAAATCACTTCCAACCACCATTAAGCAGAGGGCTGAAATTCCTTCCATGAACACCTGCCTATCTGAAACTTCCTACTTACCGAATCTCTTACCTATGTGCAGAAGGGACATCAATCAGTATGACGGCAAGGGGTAATACCTTCTCAGTCATGATAAAAGACAATGATGATAAGCATTCAGTAAAAAAGGAAAGGTTGATATGTGTGAGACGGCAAATCATGAAACTTAGTTCTTATTCTGGCTGCACAAGACTGAGAAGGACTGATGAAGAAATTTCCAAACAATCTCAAATGAGGAAACCAAAGTAATGAAGGACACTGAAGCCTTCTCAGCTTCTATAGAGATATAGCCAGAGGAATGATCCCCTTCCTTCTGTCCCACCAGCCCCGTCTCTTCCTTACTTTCTACCCCAGCAGTTCCAGTTAGATTGCTGGTAGAAATATAATCTAGCTATACCTTGCATCTTAAAGAGGAGAGGTTCTGCCCCTTTCCCCTGCTGGCTGGCAAAACTCCTTTCCTCCTTAAACCCTGCTGCACTAAAGCTCATATATTGGTGCTCCAGGACCCATATTTTAAATTACAAGGAGTGAGAATTTCTGTAGAAACCATTACACTAACCCGTCTGAAACAGGCTGATAAACAGCTGATCTTGTGTGTGTTACTGAATATCTCACGAGGGTAATTTACAATTCCTCAGAGAAAACTGCAGTGAAATAGTCCCTGCCTGTATTTCATCTCAGCAAGCATATCATGCAATGTCCTGAGAATAGTAGCAGTGGTAATGTTTGCCTTCTACCATTTGCAGCCAGATGGAATAAACATGAAAGCTCACACTCACACAGCTAAGGGTTTCACCTCCCCTGCAGTGCCAGCAGGACCTGTGTCTGACTGACAGAATGACCACACAGTGAAGTCTCCTGGCAATTAAATCTAGGTCCTTGGGACTATTTGTGATATGTGGGGTTGTGAGAGACTGAAAGAGTTAATGTCTCAAACATTGTGCCAAGACAACTTCAGGTCTGCATAGAGACAAGTTAAGGTCTCCATAGCGACAAATTGGGGTCTGCATAGCACCACAGGCACAGAGCCTGCAAGACCTGTTGAAGGATGTGCAGTTCTGCCTTCTGCTGTGCTTTACAACTCACCACATATGACCAGAGGAAGGGGCTCACGACCACCCAAAAGACCCCTCGCGACCACCCCCCACAATGGCTCCTGCACAGATGAAGAACAAAGAACCACCTAAGTCCTCAAGGGGGTGAGACTAGAGGTGGGGACTAGTTTATAAAACTAGTAACTTGGNAGAACCACCTAAGTCCTCAAGGGGGTGAGACTAGAGGTGGGGACTAGTTTATAAAACTAGTAACTTGGTAACCAAGTAACTTGGTAACCAAGTAACTAGTAACTTGGAGGACTCCACACTGCTGCTGCTCCAGACCTGCCTCTCCCACAGGGTGCTGGCACTGCTGACGCAGCTGGAGGCCCTGCGCTCCAGGAGCAGCACACCCACCACTGGAGGATTGCTGCATGCGCACCCACTACCAGAGGACTGCCACGACATCGACATTGCGGGATCCAAGGGTGGTGATCTCTCTCTCTCTCTTCTTTTCTCCCCCCACCCCCCCGCCTCTGCTTCTTTTTCCTTTCCTCTTATAAGTCTTTCAATCAGAACCCATGTTGCCTATCGTTGCGCTTTCCTAGTTCAGGTTGACTACTGTTATGCTTTCCAAGTTCAGGTTGGTTTTTTGCCATCAATAAAGTGTTTAATCAATCATTTGGTGTCATTTCACCTTAATTTAGCCCAAAGGAATCACAGAACCACCACGATCCTCCCTGGGCAGTCCAGTTTGGATCGTGACAGGGGTGATAACTATGCAGTCTACATCAACTGATTTATCTTTGGATTTCTTCACCTAAATCCATCCAACAAATAATAACAGAACAAAAATGGTTCTTTTTCATTATGTCATACTGATGTTTATACTTCATCTTGCATCACACTAGTGCACATTTATTATTCTAGTCTTAGACAACATATTATATGCTTTTTCTCCAGAGACAACTCTGGAGAAAGTTGGGTTTTTTTGATTCTGTATATTCTGCCTTCCCATTTATACTGGAGAATACCATGCTTTTCTGTCTTAACGTTAATGTCTTAACTTTAATCCATATTTTTGTAATGATCTCAGAAGCTTTTATAGTTTTCTGGGCCATCTTTTCTGTTTCTGGCAGTTAATACTATATAATTTCTATAGCAGAAGACAACCTTTAAAAGCAAAAGTAGAGAACCTGATACATTATGTTGTGGATTATGGCAAGGTTGTTAACTGTACTGCACAGCTGTTTTTCATACCCAAATCCTTGCTTGTTTTCAATGGAGCATATACAATGCAACTCTAATGCCATTTCACATGTCTGAGGCAAATCCACTACTTATACTTTATTTTACGTACTATTTTAGAAAGAAATCTGGTGACACCCAGTCAAACCTACATTTTTTCTAGCTTTCTTCTCATAACCTTACATTTAGGACATGAGAGACACACCTATCCTTAGACAGGACTAAATGGAAAAGTCCATTCACTAAGCCAATACAGGCAGTATTTTCAGTTTCTGTGATTCTATCTGCAAATGATCAGAAGTCACAAGAAATACAGATGAACCCAAAGAAATTTAGATACATCCTCTTCTGTCACTTTTAGTTTTGTCCTTATGATTTCAAATGACTAACATCTGTATCATCAGCAGATATATATTTTCTCTTAATTTCACTGCTAACCTAACATGTGCTGTTTAGTGTTCCATTCCAGCCTTGTTTTGTTAAGCCAATATTTGCCAATTAGTGAAGGACCATTTACTTCTGCAACTGTTAATGAGAGCAGCAAACAGTTAAACCCTATATTGCCTAGCAGAGTAATTACGGTCCTGTTAGATACAGCACAGTTTTTACTCTGCTTTGTATATCAGTTCAATAAAGATTTTTATTCATAATAGGGGATTTTTATAGATTAAAGATTAAGCATAATCTGACATGATTTATTTATTGTTCTTTTGGCACACTGTTCATTTTCTGAACCAGCTACGTGTATTAAAGAACATTCACAATGATATATATGTATATGAATCCTGATTAAGCTATTTGAGTTTTAACTGCTAGTGATGTAATTAGTTATTAAGCACACCTTGTACTGTGTTAAGAAATTTCTTTTTCAGAAGGAGGTTGTTTCTCCTCCCCCTTTCAAAAAGCTCATCTTTTCCCTCTGTAGGAAACCATTTTCAGTTGCTGACAAAAAAAACTTTCCCAAAATGTAACTACTTGAGCTGACGGTATCTATGGTGGATGTCTGCCTCAAGACATTGCTTTTGGGAAAAACACAGTCAGAATAAACATTTCAAAAATTAGGCTGCTGAAATTACATTTTTTTAATGTAAAATCTCAAATCTGTCATTTTGACAAAGCATACCTTAAAAGTCCTGTTGTTTAACCATTTAAATAGTAGGGTTGTGGATTCTTTCCTGAGAGTAGATGATAAAAGGTCAACCCTATTGTTCTGCTGAAAAATCAGTCTGCATTTTTGACTGAGTTGCAAACTGTTAAAAAAGACTTTGCACATATTCAGAATGTGGCAGTCTAAGTCTCTGTGTGCACTAAGCATCTTTGCACGCCGTGTAAGTTTGTAGTGCACATACTGTCCTCACTGGAAGCCCAAGCAGGAATGCAAGTGACTGTTCATGTGTTATTCTTACAGACTGAGTATGCTTGCTGCAGATAAAGACCTGCCCAGAGAAAATACACCTGAAGTTGGGAGCTGGAGGGGGAACTGACAGAAGGAAAGGAATGGACAGATGTTGAGATATCTACTGAAATAATTGAGCTAAAGTTAGATTTTGTCAAATATAACACATATGCTAAACCCCCTGCAAATGAAGATTTTTACTACTACTGCATTACCACAGAAATACAAGAAAGTATGTATTGCAAAAACTATTTTATAGTATAAAATTTAATGATGCAGAGTATTATTTATGCTATCAATCATCTTTATCAGATAATACAAATTACTGCAGAGACAATATGCTATATGTATAATTCTGTTTAAGAATGTAATTTGATTTAAGATAGAATATTATCCTTATAGCAAAGCCTTCCTTCTTCAGCAAAGTAGTTGAAATGGACCAGCTCCCTCTAACAAATATTTTCTGAGGGGTCCATAGTATTCAAATGCAAAGATTTTGTCTTAGGAAAGTGAAAGAGGCTGATGAAAACTGAAAATTTATTGAAATAATGGCATAAAGTTTGGTGCAAAGCAGAAACTACCATGTTTGCACCAAATAAACAAACAGGAGAACATCACAGTCTCATGGGTATTTAGAGCTTGTAGACACTATAAAGAACTTCCAGGGGGAAAAGAATTTAATTTTAAAAGCTGCTAGGACCTGCTGATTTCTCACTGGAAACAGGATCTTTCCTGCCTACTTTCAATACAAAACTGATATTGTTCTGCATCTCAGAATTGTTTTTTCCCCAATGGTAAGCTATTCATTTCCATTCAAATAATGAATATTCTCATTTCTAAGTGCCATTCTTTTAGATCTTACTATTTTACTCAGGGTTGCATTTGGTCTTCTGGAGTGCTAGCTGGATGGATCCCCACTGGAATTAGTGCCTTTTTGGTTGGGGACCATCTAGACATAGAAATAGCTCAGTTTATAAAACTCCTAAAATTAAATGATCACAGGTAGAGTTGAAAAATATTTCACAGCCATTGCCAAGAACAGAAATCAAGTTGCTTTGTTATTCATGTCATGGTCTGGATCATGTTACTATACAATGGCCTTGATCAATAAAATCAGGGTTTAAACAAAGCATATTGATGAGAGAAATGGGAGGAAAAAGGGAGACTAGCCAGAATAAGGGCCAAAAGTCAATATGATGCTTTTATTCTGAAATGGTAAAGTACCAATTGATGCCAGATCTTTTAAAATGTCTTATGGCTTCCAAATATTTCTTGCCAAAGAAGTTTTTTTTTATTATTTTTACTGTAAAAGTATGAACAGGAGACTGATCTGTGCTGAAAAAGATAAGCCAATCTGTGAAAGCGTCTCTAAGGTATACCCACCTGGATCTAGGCATGCTTGCATGCATTCATAATATCAAGTCCTATTCTATCCCCAACTTGTTTTACAGGAACTGTACTCACATGAAAATAACTTCTAAGCACTGACAAATTCTATGCAGGTCATACGGAAATATAACATACTTGGTAGGTGACTTGGGCAAAGATTTCTGTTCCAGAAGAACTTAGGGTGAGAGTTACAAGTAAACTTTAGATCCAAGGGACTCTTTAGCCTGAAAAATCTATTAAATTCTTTAACTGTAAAAACAAACAAACAAACAAAACCCAAAAAACCCTTAAAAAAAAAAAAAAAAAACCACAGACAAACAAAGAAACAAAACCCAAACACATTCTCATAGGTTGAGATAATGGAACTGTGAGAGCAAGAATAATTTCTGGCAGATTTTTTTTTTAGAAAGACCTAGATGCATTTGAAAGACAACAACAAAACCAAACACTTCCTCATATAGTTAGAGGAGTTATTACCTCTACTTAATAATATGCTTCACTGATCTTCTAAATCATTAGAACATTTGAAAATTTGCATGCCAGAAAACCTGATGCCATGAAGGAAACTCCTGCTGTCTTATTTCCTGCTGAGACCAGAAGCTGAATGCAAGACTTCACATGGGAAAGTTTTCATTTGTTTTTCTTTCCATTACATTTCAGAGGACTCCAACGTGTACTTTGCCAAGTATCTGAAACAAGCCCAGTCTGTGGTTTGCCCATCACATACAGAAACCAATATGAGTTTCTGTAAGGTCAGCATTTGCTGAAGTGTAGTGACAGTGAAAGAGCCTTTCAGATTTATTTAGATTTTTAAAACACATCTGTCTGCTTCAGATGCAAAGAAAAGATTTAAAACAAGAAGCAAGACTGATGCATGTAAATTTGATTGACTAAGCAGGCAGAAAGCCTGAAACAATAGCTGTGATACATTCATTCCCACTTCATCCCAGTGATGTTTACCCAGGCACCAACAATGATACTTTAAATATCAGCATTGTTAAATATTTTGTTACACCTCAAAACATATTAGGGAAATCTAAAATAGCAAGGGATGCAAGAAAAGGAAAGACAATGTCCTCAAATCTATAAGGCTTTTGGCAAAGAGCCACAGAAACTTACTGCCAACAGAAGAGGAGAGAGGAGTTCCAGCAGTGGTTCACAGGTGAGAAAGGTTCTCCACAGGCTCCATGGTTTTCAGGGCTGACCTGGGCAATTGTTTGAGTATTCAGGTGAATTCTGCTGCCAACAGTTTTGATTACCAGAATGGATTTGGATTACCATGGCCCTGCTATGGACTACATAGTACAGCTCTGGCACAAGAACTCTACTTGAGAGTTTAAGATTCAGCACAACCCAAATCTTCCCATCTAATTCTTGAAAAAGAGAATTATTGAAAGCTTAATAGAAAAAAAAAGGAACTCAGTGATGAATGGTCCTGCTGCAAACATTAGAAACAATTTTTGTAGAAATTTCCATAAATTTTCCAAAATTCTGTAAATTTAAACTGTCAATATAATATAAAAAGCAAAAATTATTTTAATCACTTAACATAAAAATAAACCTGTCAGGACAATTTTTCACCTACTTATTAGTCACTGCAGTTCTTCAGTGCATCCTCTCTGGGGAAAAATTTCTAGATTAAAATAACTTTAAAGGTTAAAAGGGCTATGTTCTCAGGGCTACAGTATGAAATGTAGTAATGTAGCAAAAGGCATAATGAATTAAAGAATCAGCTGGACAGCTATCAAGTAACTGAGATCGCAGAAATATTCTACAGAAGAGCTTCATTCTGCCAGATGACTCCATGTACTTTTCTTAGAGGTTATAAGCAGATCAAAAGACCATGTTTTTCTTAAACTGCCTACATACTTCAATACAGTAGGACAAAATCTGCCCTCAGTTACACCACTGGAAAATCATTCATTCCATGAGCTTTGAGGTACTGGCAGTTCCACTGACATAGCTGAGGGCAACATTTGGCCAAATACATCTTCATTCAGAAGCAGCATCTATTACCTATAATAGCTTTCCACAAAGGATGGCTGGGAACACATGCACATACTACATAGTGACAGTGACACAATCTTTTTCACAAGCTATTCCTTTAGAAAAGTGCTTTTGAAAAAAACAAGTCCAAATCAAATTGTCTTTTCAACTTTAACTATTCCATTTGAACAGACACTAGGGAAAAGTAAACTGAGAATTTTTGGAGGGGCTTAAATCTGGATTATTTTCCCCTACACTCAGGCTCTCTGACTCTTCCCATTCCTAGTTTTTCTGTAAAGCACTTGAGCGCTAGTGCTACCAAACAAGCTAAAAGTTAGTACTTTATTAATACTTGTACCATAACACAGTGTTGTGGTTTAATCCCAGTCGGCAACTAAGCACCACACAGCCACTTGCTTACTCTCTTCACCTTGGTGGGATGTGGGAGAGAACCAGGGGAAAAAAAATAAAACCTGTGAGTTGAGGTAAAAGCAGTTTAATGGGATAGCAGAGAAAGAGAAAATAATAATAATACTACTAATAATAATGATAAAAGAATCTACAAAACAAGTGATGCACAATGCAATTGCTCACCACCTGCTGACCGATACTCGGCCAGGCCCCAAGCAGCGATCGCTGCCCCCCCAGCCAACTCCCCCCAGTTTCTATACTGAGCGTGACACCATATGGTATGGAATAGTCCTTGGGCCAGTTGAGGTCAGCTGTCCTGGCTGTGCCCCCTCCCAGCTTCTTGTGCACCAGGCAGAGCATGGGAAGCCAAAAAGTCCTTGACTAGTATAAATACTACTTGGCAACAACTAAAAACATCAGTGTGTTATCAGCATTGTTCTCATACTAAGTCCAAAACACAGCACTATAGCAGCTACTAGGAAGAAAATTAACTCTGAATTAAGCTGAAACCAGGACACACAATTACAGTATATTTAAACCAGTTTCCTAAAACCAAAGCATAGAATAATGGTAATTAAGAAACAAGTTTATGAACTATTGTTAACTCTCAGTCTGAAGATGTATTACAGTACTGCACCATTAAAATGTCTGCTGTCATCCTGAAACACATCATCAAAGTAGGTCAGGCATGTCTAGATCTGAGGTAGACATATTTCAGAATGTAAATTTCCCTCAGTTAATATAGTTAAGCAACTTAGGGGCCAGGCAAAAATAAAAGCTTATGTACAACAGTGACATTTTGTTCTATCAGAGAGAAAACTATGCAGGAAAAAAGCCTTTTTTTTTCCATAAAAGCAGGGAGAAAATGTTGACATCCATCAAAATAATTTGAATTTAGTCTGGGATTTTCAAAAGAACCCGATCTTCTTAAGTGCTCACATTCTACTTAGGCAGTTTTGAATTCCTTCCTTCATGCACAGAGAAGCTGACAGATTGACAATGCATTGACTTGAATCCTTTATTCACCAGGCAAGAACACCACAGGCAGGGGATGAGGCCAAGACTTTTTATTGCTCATTTTCTGTGCCTCAACACTCACCTGGGGGGAGCCATTCTATGGTTGAAAGGACATTTTATCTTCCCAACCAGTATGACTTCAGCCTTTTTGTTAGCAAGAAAGATAGCGAACATATAGAATTGTTTACAATTTCTAAAAATAATGTTTTGTAGTGATCCTGATAAGACAACCACTGTACATGATGGAAGAGTTAGTGATTCATATAATGGTTAACCCAAGTAGGACCAGACCTGTGCTGTGCAGTGTTTTGCTGCACTGCAGGTACAGTTTAGCCTTCAGGCCAGTGTTGTGCTGCACAACTCCTTGCCTGCAGGATAACTTCAGCGTGTTCATTGTAGAAGAGGATCCTGCACACCACTCCCCCTTGGTTCCAACAGTTATACGTCCTGCATCACCTTGCCTTTACCTAAAAGTGCAGCAAGAAGTTCTCTTGCAAACATCCTCTCTGTTTGACAGTAGAAATGATGAAAAGAGCTGATTTCTTTCAAGAAAATCCAGTAATAGCTCAAATGACAAAAATGGGGTAATGCTTTCTACGGATGGGGCCTGCACAATGCGCTGCCTGATGGTTGGAGGCACATTTGGTGCTGCACAACTCAGGATTTCCAGCATCTGAAGAGATGTACAATTATCTACACTATTCTCTCTCTCATTATTGTATTAGGTCTAACAAATAATATTTTAAATTATACTTTAATGGTATAGACTCTATAGAGTCTGATTTCCTTTCTTACTTGGCATCATAACTAACTATCAACTCCTGGTGCAAAACACTTCTTCCAAGGTTTAAGGTTTGACAACAGTTTTCAGCATCACCTCTAGGAATTTTATGGAGAACAATATCAGGTAGGAGTCCTATTTTTCTCACTCAACATATCCTGCTGTAGAACAAGTATGAAATTACTGTATGGGGGAAAAAATGAAGCTCAAAGTAAGGGATGCATCAAAAACTTTTGCTCTGACTCTTCTGTGGTGTCACATCATCAAGCTCTTCTGTTAGATACGATTCTTACAAGGAAACAAAGCAGTTTTGTCTGTGTCTTTCTTGGTGGTGTAAGAAATAAAGAGATCTTGATGATGGAAAAAGGGTGGAAAAAATAGATAAGAAACCTGCAACACAGAAATTGGCTATGGGTGAATTTCTGCCTCGAGATTTTCCAGCGGAATCTGTACCCAAATAGACAAAAATTCTACTTTATCTTCTGAAGCAGAATCAAAACAGTATTGCAAGCGTTTTTAAGGTGTGAGTTTAAAATAAGTGCTTTGGGAGAATACAAGGCAGCTCAATCACCCCTCATTATAGAAAGTCCAAAAAGACTTCCCTGTTTTCTTTCAAGAATGAGGTACAGAGGCAGACTAAGGTTTATAGGATAACACCTGGAAGAGCAATGGGCTATGTAACAATTCCAATAGAATCCAAACAAGAGAAGTAAGACATCTCTGATGAGAAAAAGGAAAAACAAACAAAAAAAGACACCTGCCAAGGTCTTCGGCTACTATATTAATATTATTCATCTAAGCAATAATGACTCTTCCTGCCCCAAAGTAGAACTATTCACACACAAAATATTAGGAAAAGGAAATATTAAAAAGATACCTAAGGGGAGGACTGCAACACAAAGCTGTAACTAAGGATGAGACCAGGTCAACCAAAACATCTTGCCCTGAGGCACAGAATTAATGGCTAAGTCTCTCTCCGTATTATTTTCACCAATAGAATCATAGAATCATTAAGGCTGGAAAAGATCTCTAAGACACTACCATGCCGACTAAATGATGTCCTGAAGAGCCACAGCCACACGTTTTTCAAACACTTCCAGGGGTGGTGACTCCACCACCTCCCTGGGCAACCTGTTCCAACGCTTGACTACTCTGTTAGTAAAGAAATTTTTTCCTTATATCCATTCTAAATCTCTCCTGATGTAACTTGAGGCCACTACCTCTCATTCTATCACTAGTTACTTGGGAGAAGAGACCAACACCCTCCTCACTACAAGCTCCTTGCAGGAACTTATAGAGAGCAATAAGGTCTCCCCTCAGCATCCTCTTCTCCAGGCTAAACAACCCCAGTTCCCTCAGCCACTTCTCATAAGACTTGTTCTCCAGACACTTCACCAACATCGTTGCCCTTCTCTGGACACACTCCAGGACCATGATGACCTTCTTGTAATGAGGGGCCCAA